>CM021101.1:442806358-443093815 GCA_007115665.2 Sequoiadendron giganteum
CAACAGTTGGTATCAGAGCTTGGTTCCTTGGAAGAAGCTTAACTACTTGGGGAAGATCTTGGAGGTTGAATGCATGGCTCTTAGAAGATATCCTACTCCTCAAAAATATATTCCTACTATTGGATTCGTAGAAGAAGAGTACATGGCTAACATGAATGGAGAACTTATAATATCCCTTGAAGATCTGGAAATGATTGAAAGTGAGAACAAAGATCTGAAGGAAAATGTCAAAGAAGTAGATGAATGCATCAAAAAATTGAGAGAGAAGATCAAGAAATTCAAAGAAAGACATACGAAGGTTAGTGAGCAATTAAAGCAATCCAATGAAACAATTACTAGTTTGAAAGTGCGCATTGAAGAAGGAAAAAGAGTTGAAGAATGTTTGAATGCAAAGATGAAAATAAAACCTGAAGAATGTTCAAAACTTGAAGAAGAATTTGTGACCTTGATATTAGATCTTGAGAAAGCAAAGATTCATGAAGATAAATTCAAGATGAGTTCTACAAAGCTTGATGAAATTATTACAAACCAGAATGAATCTAAAGACAAAGAAGGATTAGGGTTTGAGAAAGGTGAAATCTCAAAGATAGATCAAACTCCAAATTAGGTTGAAAAGAAGATTGAGGACAAGAAGAATAATGACAAATAAGTCTGGAATCAAAGGAAGGAATTCAAAAGACCACCATTCAGACAACCATATGCACAAAGGTACCCATATTTTAATGGTTTCTATTATTCTTGCAATAAATTTGGACATAAGGCTATGGAATGTAGAAGTAGAATGAATCATAATTTTTAATCTTTTTTTAGTCAGTGCTTTACATGTAAGAGATTTGGTCATAAGGCTAGTGAATGCATAAATCAAATGATGAATGACTATAACAATGGTATGATGTTACAATCTTTTAATGGCTATTATTACACATGTAATGGATCTGGGTATAAAGTTAATCAATGTAGATCTAGAATGGGTGGAAGCAAGCTTGTTCAAAATATTATCATATGTTACAATTGTAATAGACTTGGACACATTTCTAAATTTTGCAGAAGCAAGAATGTGAAGATGAACAAACCGGTAGAGAAGAATGATTTGCTGAGAGATGAAGAAAGAGATGGACAAGATTTAGAGAAAAAAGAAAGATGGTGAGAGTAAGCCTAAGTATGTACTAGCATTTGGTGCAAATGTTTCCTCCAGAAACTAAGAAGAAAACTTTGGCTTAGGGGGAGCATTAATAGAAGATTCTTATTCCCTTTCCAAAGAAATGGTGTTGATGCTTTAACACATTGATATGAGGTGTGGGTCAATATGCTTGACCTCTTGGAGAAAGAATTAGTGGAAATAATTTAATTGTAGAAGTTTGCAAAGCATTTGAAGTTAACTATGCACATAGTTAGGGTTTCTATTAACTTTTCAAATTGTGTTTTTAATGTGAATTAGGTTATGGCGAGAGGTTTATAAGTGATTTCATTTGAGAAGAGAAAATTAGTGAAGGAGCGAAGTGAAGTGTTTGAAGAATTTCATAAGTTCTTGCACACGAAACCCTAATCAAAATGTGATTAAGAGGTATTTAGATTTCCCATTTGCCCTAGTTTCAGAAAGTGCTTTCAATTTGCTGCAAAATGTATACACCACAAGTTGTAGAGGTTATAGATTGTTTGCGCCCTAAATTTAAATGACATCCCCATAAATCTCTGGTGGATGATTTGGATGGTGCATTTTTGTACATCCCATATGGTGTTTTACATACAAAATATGTTAGGGCATACATTCATACTAAGATGGAAGAGTATAATCATACAAAGCTAAGTGATGTGTGGTACAAGGAACTCATTGGAGATAAGTTTGAGTTGAAATCAGAATTTGAGAGTTTGGTAGAGAAGAAACTCGACGTCTGGAATAGTTTCCCCATCTTTTGTTACATAGATGAATGGGTGAGATACACCTCGAGCAAGATTCATGACAAGTTCCTCTAGTTGGATATACCACATTTGATAAACAAGGAAGAAATTAGGGTTGTTACTAGTTTGTGCTTAACCAAACCAACTTTGATGCTCAAGTCAATGAAAAATGAAATGGTGATGGAGCTAATGGGTGCGATGTATGATAGAAGAGCATTGACAATAAAGGACATCAGAAACCTGATAGTTAAGTATGCTTCAATATTGATCAGATACAAAATATACTTCACCAATAAGAAAAATTTAGTATTAGAAACCACCATCAATAAAACGTATGAGATGGTTAAAAAGGGAGTAGACTATGATTTATGCAAACTATTGAGATTACAACTTTTGGAAAATCTATAGAAGACAAAGGACTCTAAGTATGCCTTTAAGTTTGGCATTTGGATTATTTGTTTACTATTTTACTTTTTGAATGAGGTTCTCGGTACAAGGAACATAGTGTGGCTAAAGGATAAACTTGGAGCCCACCATATCATAGATCATTTATTGAGGTTGGGAGACTTAGATGCACAAAAGAATGCTCTCTAGGGGCTCTTCAAAAAAATTCAAGAAAAGATGCAAGCAAGAGAGAGAGAATACTAAAGCAAATTGTGGAAAAATATAAAAATGACGTCACTTTTCTTGTTACCAAAGACTATTGCATAATGGAGGCCATTGAGCCTAGGATAGTTTGCATCCCAGAATTGGGATATGAAACTACAGTGAAAGAAATCACCGGCCTAGCAGATTTTATGTTGAGTAAATGTAGAGACACCACTAAGGAAAGGTTTGGCACCTATGAGGATAATTCCATGAAGGTGCACAGGGAGCAAAGACAAAAATAAATAAGATTGTTGAGAAGATGACTGCATAGTTTGTGAAGGCCATGGGCCTCACAAAAGAACAAGTTGAGAAGGCAACATACATGTCTAGCTCACCAGGAGGAGGATTACGTATTAGAAGATTTAGTAGAACAACTACCACTCCTCTAGTTTCCCCAAAGCCCTCTGAGACTAAGTCTGCTATAGGAGAGAAGAAAAAAGAGTCTACAAGTGCTTCGATGAAGGAGAATATGCCTTTGGAAAAGTAGCAAAAGATGCTTGTAAAAGAAAAGGCCACTCCAACAACACAAAAAATTGGCCTTGCAAAGAGAAGGGTAAAAATAAAAGCTACAAGAGAAACGTATATGGGTGTGAATGTGGAAGATGTAAAAGAAGAAGAAGGACCACAATTGGTCTAGAAGAGGAAATATGAAGCTTCACAAGGTGAAGAAAGTGAAAAGAAACAAAATATTGGCATTGTAGACACCGATAGTGAGGTTGAGGTAGAGAAAGAAAAACAAGGAGCTACAAAATATAAATGAGGGAGAAGAAGCCTAAATCTAACAAAGAGAAAAAGACATTGGATGATAAGAAAAAGAAGAAGAAAAAGACTTTGGTAAGGGCACATAGCCCTATGAAACTTGATGCTTTGTTTAATGGAATTATTGAGCATGAAATTCTAGAACAAACAACCACACTATATACTACTGTTGATGAGGTAGATAAGGCTACCGTTAAAGAAGCAATTATAAAATACATTATTTCTTTTGAAGTTAATATGAAGAATATTGAAAAGTAATTGCCTATAGAGTTGAGGGATGTATTGTACTCAAGGACACATGAGGCAATTGATGAAGAGGCAAAATTGAAAGCTTTTGCCTTAGAAAAGATTAGTGCACCTATATCAGATGAAAATAAAGCCACATTGGCTCAAGTGTATAATAAAGAGTTCCAAACAAAGCAAAGGGTAGCCACCCTTTTGAGTAGAGATCAAAATAATATTGAGATCCATAATAAGTCTGTGGATAAGGTTTTCGACTTGGAAAAAAGGTTAGGAATGACTCCAAATAACATAAAGGAAATGCATGATGACATGTTGGCTCTAGGAATTAATGTGGTGGAGGAAGCACAACATGATGAGCATGCTACAGAGGAAGAAAATGTGCAAAAGGATGTTGATGAAAATCTTCTAGAAGTGAAAGAAAAGGTTATAGAGGAAGGAGTTACCAGTGTAGAGGACACTGCAAATTGGACAAGGAGATTGACAAGAAAGTAAAAGATAAGAGATTGATGGACATAATAGAAAACGGTGCCACCACACATAATACATTTCAGGATAATCTCAAAGATGTTTAGGATTGCATCACGAAAGCTGGGGGGTGATCCCACAATAGTGATTTACACATTCTGAGAGATCCCGATTTTTGCTGAAATCATATATTTTTAGAAAATATAATGATTTAAGCCTTGAAAAGTTCCATTTAAAGGATTCCAATTGAAGAGGGTTTTATCAAACCACCTTAGATCAAACCCCCTTGGATAGAACCCCACTAGTTTAAAACCATACCTATAATGACGTCTCCTTTACACCTATCAAAATGCTGATTAAAAACCACTTTTGATTTACCTTTTGGGGGATCAAATGAATTCATTTAAAATTTATTTTTTCTAAGTATGTAGTCCTTATTATAAGCTTCCCAAAAAGTATAATTTTAAATAAATTTAATTTGATTATTATATTATTTTTCATTTCTTGTGAATGTAGGTTTTTCACCGAAAATCAAGCTCTCTATTCTTCACATGTGGAAAAATAGTAGATTACCAAAAAAAATCTGAAAAATATCTATGCACTAGATATTGATGTCCTTGATCCAACAAAAAAAATTGAAATTCAATACATACAAAAAAGTTATGTTTTAGCCAGTAAATCATGTCTAAATTATAACTGGTTTGACTTTGAAACTTAATTAAGAAAAAAAATTCAATGAAATGCTATGAAACCAATTCCATGCACTAGATATCATAGTTACAAATATAAATTAAAAAAAAAAAGAATTTTATCCTTCATAGAAAAAAAGTTATGTGTTATCCAGTAATGCCACTTTTTAAAAATGGTGTTTACTATTAAAAACTAGTTTTCAAAGGAGATGGAAAAATAAGTGAAATTTGATTCCAAAATTTTTAAAAAAAATATATTTAGAATCTATAGACAAAATGTCACAAATCACTAGTTTGTATAATCTTCAAATTCCTCACAATTTAGCCGCTATAGGTGCTCGAAAGTGAAGATTTAGTTAAAAATTTCAGTTCAATGTCCAGTTTGGCCAAAAATTGTAAGCTAGTATTGTGGGATCACCTCGAGGTACTATTCTAGTTTTGCATGAAATGGCTTGGTTCCATAAAGAGTATTAAGGATGAAATGGACTCAATTGAGTCCCAGATTGAAAAGGAATCTGGTGCCTATGATCTAGCAGTTGATGTAAATGGAAGCATATGATTAGCAATTGAGATCCTATATGAATAATTCTTCCAACTACAAGAGCAAAGAGAAAAGATAACTGCACAGTTTGGACATCTTAGGGAATTGGTAAATGCAAAATATATACCTATTTCCAATGCCTTGATATGTGCAGAAAAAATATCAAGCCAAATCCGGTACCTTGCACTCCGAATGATGGAGAAGAACTCCCTATGGAGTTTGAAGCTCAGAGCCGCATGCTTGGCACAACCAAGAAGGAATGGGAAGAAGAAAATGAATTTTGGAAAGTACACCTTGCAAAATTGTAGGTGTTAAATACTTCTTTTGGTTAAACAATGTATATTTCTTTCTTGTTATGCATTTCAATTTGATTGACCAGATTTCATTGTATATATGCAGATGGTAGAGTTAGGGGGAGTTGGTTTTTTTTTTTTTACTCTCATTCCTACATGTACATATCAGTCAGGGGGAGTATGTATGTAATCCGATTGTGAGTGATGTCAAAGGGGGAACAAGAACAAAACTTATGTGCGCCCTTTGCCCTTGATGTTAAAGGGGGAGAGCAGTTCTGGGAGAATAGCTGAGGCATGTTGCCATCAATGATAAAGGGGGAGATTTTTGGAAGAATAAGAAGTTTGTTATTAATGTGTTTATTGGCAACATGAGCATGATCATGGGTTGATTCAATATCTTCATTAATGTCAACATTGCGATCAAGTATGAAGATCATTGTGCAAACCATCTTGTATAGCTTGAGCATGTTTGAAGATGGTTATCTAATGTTTCTTTGCATGGATTTTTGATTTGATGCAATCAGTTGAAGTGGTAAATTGGCTAAGTGTTAGAACAAGTATTTTTATGTACAAGACATTCGATATTTTGGTCCACATTAGTCCATTGTGTATAATATTTCTCTGTTATTTTCATGTAATTTTTTTGGATGGTAGAATAGTTTAAATTTAGAGTTTCACAGTGTTTTAGTCTCTAGTGAAGAAGTTATGAATGACAAAAGTTTTGTTTTGCCAGTAACATCGTTTCTTGTACATTATGCATGTTTTGGTGAATCCGTATTTCTTTGCGGATTGGTATCTAATTCTACGGATTTGTGGGATTGTTGATAGGTGTCAAATATATCTTAATTCCAAGTGGCATGAAGTTTTAAGGTCTATGTGTCAGTTTGTGGTTGACCAGTTGGTGAATTTTGAGGTTAGGTCAATACTGGTGCCAACCTAATAAGTTTTGGGTGTTGTAGAGTTTGAATAAGTATTGATCCATTATAAGGATGCTAATATAGGTCTACCCCAACCTATCTTATGTGTTACAAGTTTGAATCAAGGCGCGAAGTGTGTATGATTTGTGTATTGAGCCGACAAGATATATTTTATTTGATACATCTAATTAGGTTGACTTAATTGATGCTGTAAGTATTTGAGGATAAAGTGAAAATATATGTAAGTTCATTTTTAGTGTTTTGGATGAATGTATGTGATGACAAGTATCTGTTGATGAGAACTGTGTGAGTATAAGGCAAATGCATAGCAGAGCAAAGTGTTAGTGCAAATCAATATGAAGTGTATAAAGTCAATGCATTGAGCTTCAATGGAACTATAATCCATGCATATGATATATGCAATTATAAGAGTTTAAACCCTGACTGTGAGCCACTACTCTCTTCTATCTTTTCTTCTTTCTATGGGCAGTGACTCCACTAGGATAGTGAGTCCATATGCAGTGAGTATTTTTGTAATATCTTATAATTAGTTATAATATATTGTGAGCTAACCCTCACCGTGATTTTTCCTTTTTTAGGTTTTCCACATAAAATTTTGGTGTTTCTATGTTATGTGATCTTGATGGTTGATTTCATGTTTTCCTTTGTTACTAAAAAATGAATATGCTATGTGGAATGAATGGTTAAATGTTTAAGTGGTTTAAGAGAATATTGATTCACCCCCCTCTCAGTATTTCGGGTGTTCAATAGTCTTAGCATGAGCACCATTAAATATATCACTATTATCAAAATGGGTGACCATTTTAGGGTTTAAGTGAACACTCCTTTTAAATAGAAGATTAGGATCAATAGTGTCTTACAACATGAACAATAATATAGTAAAGGGTAATCAATCATAGATTGAGAAAAATAAAAAGTATATCAAAACAAAAATAAGAAAAAAATTTAAACCCTAAAGCGAACACAAGGGTGGGTAGGTTGGGTGAAAGATATGATTAAATAAGCACACCAAACCCTAACATAAGAATGTACTAAAAAATTGTATGAATGGAAAGGAATATTAGATCTAGAAAGAAGATGTGAAATAACAAAAAATAGATTTGAAATCCTATATATTTATGAGAGACCCTTGGGGGAAACTAGGTCATGCATAGCAGGCAAGTTCACTAAAAACAAAAAAAAAAACTTTCCTCAAACTTAATCTAGGCTAATCCAATAAGATGCATACACATAACCATACATTAAATGCAACAAATACATGTACTTTGCTATATAAATGAAGATGGATGACTTATGTAGTTTTGTAGAGGCTAACTATCTTAAAACTAAAACCAGACTTTTGTAGCTATGTTTTGCCGCATATTCTACACAATATTTATGTATTTCTTTAGGTCAACTTTGTCAAACTGTGTCAATTTTGTAGGTGCAACTTTTCTTTGTGGCCATAGATTTAATCATGTAACTTGTGCAATTCTTCTTTCTAGTTTACCAAATTCATTGATGTTTGCTTTGTTCAAAGAACTAGTGATATTTAACAATACCTTTAGAGGGCTAATAAATTTCTAGAGCACATGTTCGATCCTAGGTCAATCCCTAGAAAATACTAGCTATATGGTTGTACAAAGGATCAATAGGCAAAAAAGATCACATTGATGTCCTTCATGATGATGCAAAAGTAAATGTTTTTCTTTAGTGCATAATTAAAGTGGTCTTTCCATTGATCCTACTCGAATGCTATTATGAGTGTGAATGATCTAAAATGAGAAAGGATTTGAAATGAATGCAATTGAATTCCTTTGAATACTAGAAGAGATAGAAATAAGTTGCACAAACATGTGTTTAATCAACTCATAATAAGTAGTATAATGGGCAAGAGTTAGTCAAATTTGAATTTAAATTTTAGAATTTCAAGGGTTAGATCCATGAACATAATATTGATCTTGTACTTGTGGGAATGCCCTAGAATGATGGAATAATAAGGTCTAGGTAGAGAATGCATGCCTAGACATGGGGGAAATGATAGGCATGGTAAATTATAAAATATACAAGGAAGCGTGTTAATATATATAAGATAAGATTAAATACATAAAAATGTGTGTAATAAAAATGGATAAAGACTAGAAAAGTGAGTCCAACTTCACAAATGTTACAACATTTATTAATATATAATCATATTAAAACATTCTCTTATAATACACAAAACTATTTTTTTCTCCAAATATACTAATTTTGTAGGTTTCTTTTTTATCTCCATACTTGCATTGATTATGCCAAGAGGCATAAACCTATAATGACAACAAAAGTGCCTATTAGAGGTCAACACAATCCATGAAAATAAATCATATATTCAACCTAACCCTAACCCTATCCCTATTCCTAACCCTAATCATTATTTTAACACTAATTGTAACTCTAAACCTAACCCTACCCTTATCTTAAACCTAAATCTAAACCATAATATCATAATTGTAACCTAACCCTAATCCTAACCTTAACAACTAAGCTTACATCTAACCCTAACCCTAACCTCTAAACTATAATATCATAACCCTAACCTAAACCTAACCCTAATCCTAACTCATAGCCTAACCCTAACTCCAACCCTAACCCTAACAATAAACCTAACCCTATACCTAAATCTAATTGTAACACCAACGATAAAACTAACATAACCCTAATCCCTAAACCATAAACAATAATCGTAACCCTTACCTAATCCTAACCCTAACCATAAACCATAATCGTAACCTTAATCTTAACCTTAATTCTCATAACTCTAACCCTAACCTCAACACTCTTATTATTCAATTCAATGATTTATTTTTCATCAATTATCTACATTAATTCTCATAACCCTATCCCTAAACCTAACCCTAATCCCAACCCTAACACAAATCCAAAAGCAACCCCTAAACCTAACGATAACCATAAAACTTAATTTTAAATCTAACCCTAATCTTAAACCCTAAACCATAATCCTAACCCTAATCTTAACTCTCACCCTAACCTTAATCCTAAACCCTAAATTGTAATCATAACCCTAATCTTAACTCTAACCCTTAACATATAATATAAAAACAATAAAATAATATAATAATAATGATATAATAATGTAATATTAATATTATTTAGATTAATAATAACATAATAATAAAAATATAATATTAATATTAATATTAATAATACTATAAATAAAAATTAATATTTTAGTAATTATAATACTATGTAAACCTCCAAGGTATATTATATAGATTATATTTAAAATATATATTGTATGGAATTCAAGAGTAGGGAAGAATTGGCAAAACCCTATCAGTCCACAACAATTTTTTTTTTTAATAATATAAAATATAGGTATATATCGAGCCTTATTTGCTTTCTTCTCATTAATTATTTTCCCTTCACAATCGCACTACTATTTTGAGGTTAAATGCCATTAGAAAATTATCTTGCAAAAGTGGAGTGCAGTTAGGGTGATCAGGGGAATGCAGTGATCCGTGTTGAAGAGCAAATCAAGTTGCATTATTATCTAAAATAATGTCTACTCGGCAAGGGCCTCCAAAGCATCAGAACAAGTAATTACTGCTAATTCATTCTCATATGTTCATTTTTTCTTGTTTCCAAGATTTAATGTTCATGGAATGTTGATTTAGGTTTGCATGGAAGTGGGATGCGGGGCGTAAGAAGAATGAAACGGTAAAATGTTTTGTGTCCGTCCAGTCTCGGAAAAAAATGAAGAATTACTAGTGGCTAAAGTGGCGTTTACGTGCAGGAAGTTGGAGGGAAGCTTCGACCCTTTTCGGATATCACAGGAGTTTGTGAGCGCTGTAAACACCAGATTGAATGGAAGCGCAAGTAAGCACGACTTGAACAAATAATAGATGGTCACATATGCAAGCTCATTATTTAAATCTACTTTAAATGCTTAGACGTGGTTGTTTTATATTGGATGCTCCAGATATGGAAAGTACAAGCTTTTAACAGAGCCTGCAAAATGGTATGTTGCTCCTTATTTCTGGATCATTATCATTTTCTCTTAGAAATCTACACAACCCATTAAGGTGTATGTGTGTTACTGATAGAGCAAGCCATCTCTGAACATGGCTTGGTCTATCTTTTGCGTAATTTCTTGTTTAATTAAAAACCTATTGAAGTATATTTTCGAAGCAACTGTGTAGACATTATTGAATATTATATGACGGGTCCTATTGATGAAGTATGGAACTTATTCCATTTGTTTTTAACTTTTTGTTTTACAATACACTCGGTTGTCCGTTCATTTTAGTTTCATAACGCTCATCTGTTAATCCTAGGAAGTGCTTTCAAGCAATATGTAACAAACTCTCGAACATTTAACGTTTAAGGAGGTTCAAGATTCCCGGGATATTGTCTCCAGGTCAAATCTATCAACAGTCCTACAGTATATTATCCTTCTCAGTTTTTTGAGAATCTATTTACATTCAATGCTATTGTATTTGCTAATATCACAAGCTGCTTGTTGCAAATTTTGTTTCCAAATCTATGAATGCAGCTACAAAAATGCTTTCAAATCTATAGAGTCTACATTCAAGAGACTAAAGACCAACAAAAGATTCATATATGCTATTTCCAGTTGCTCGCTAAAGGTCGCTTCAATAGCGTGGAACAACTCTCCAACTCAATTTGTCTCTGAATTAAATCTTGAGATTTTTCAGCAACTTGCCCTTAACTATAAATGGTAGAGTTCACTACTCTTGTGAAAACAGTTCTCCTAGACTTTGAACTTGTGATTTTTTAACAACTTGTTATTAACTATTTTTGCTTGTTAAAATGAGGGTTGGTGGGTCGCTGCTGTTTCAACCTAAAAAAAAGATTACATAGGTGCAAGGTTCAATTCACAATTGAACTAGATACAATAATAACAATCCTCAACAAAATGGCTCCACCAAGTGTCACCTTCGAGTGCAGAAAGAGTAACTAATGCAAATATACATACACAACAAAGAAACTATTAACCTAATACACAGACCTGTAAAGTAGGCTAAAAACTAAATAAAAATACTAGAACACTAAATTGGCTAAAGGAGAAACCAAGACACAACAAGAGAAGTACAAAGAGTGCCACTTAGAACCAACTTGGATCTAGGTACTCTCCCTGAGCTCTACCACTTGCAGCCCCACTTGAGGATGCACCACCATGATCACTAGAAGCTTTGGGTTCATTAATATTCCCGCTAGCATGAGTAATGTCCAAGTTGAGGAACATCCATTTTGGGCATCTTGGAGCCAATATTTTTGAGCAAAATGGCATCCACATGAACAGCTAGGAAGCCTTGTAAGTGGGTTCAAATTGTCCATAGGTGGAGTATGAGGTCCTCCAATGAAAAGCTGGAAGAGGTGTATATTGTAAGAACCCTTATAGGTTCTGACTGAAATTTTCCTCTTGCTGGTCTTCAAAAATTTCTATCTTGCTTTCAGCATACGTTTCAATAAGATTTGGTATATCATGTAAATAAAAAGGGTATCAAGTATAAACAGCAAGAAATGCTCTAGAACATAGAGTTTAGGAATTTAACCAGAATGAAGATGTGCATACCCAGCAAGGAGCTTATCCACTTTATTTGATTTGGAAAATGGTTACAACAGAAACGACTGGGTGTTACAATTTGTTTGGTCTGATTTTGAGTTTCAGACCTCTAGTTATACCTAGTTTGTGCAAGATAAAACCCTAGCTGCAAGATTGGAGAATGAAGCTAGGAGTGTAGGATGTTAAGCCTGGCTGAAGAGACTGAAACAAAACAATATAGCAGCTTACTAAAGTCTGAATATGCCCAGAATTTCTACAGATTGGATGATGAACTCTGTTTGAGAACTGCTGTAGCAAAAAACCTGGTTTGTTGAAGCTGGAAATCGCCCAAAACCTCCTGACGATCTCCTATCTGCAAGTAGATATGAAGGTGTCATCAAAATAGGGATGAAATCTGCAACTGGTACTTGCAAAAGTAATCTGTTAAGCTCTGTGTCTGAAAATCTGTCTGAAATCAGCTAACTGAGTGGATGGGGACATCACCATGCCACAGGATTCAAGGGAACATCACCTTGAATGGACTGAAGATTAATTTCAGTCATGAGATTTCTCTCCTCAAACTGTCACAGCAAAAATGGTCACAAAAAACATCCTTTCTCATCCCCTAAGCCTTCTTTAATAGGGTCTTAAGATAAGACTGCCTTAGGGTTGAATTAGATTTGCCTTTATTAAAATATTTACCTTGCTTCAAGGCTAAGGTACTAGCTCAAGTCATCCCCCAAGAAGATCAGATTTGTTCTTTAAAATATTCATTACTTTTAGGCTAAGTTTCCCCCAGACCTTCCTAGAAGAATCTGATTGCCTTTTTGCCTTTTTTGGAGATTATAAAATTCATCTTGGAAGCTTCCTTCAGCCGCCCCAAGGAAGAGATCAGACTTGGTCTTAAAATATTACTTTATGGTAACTTCTCCCTTAAGTTACCTAAACCGCCCTAGGAAGGAGGAGCTTCTAGAAACTTGACCAAATTGGATGAGGTGACTCACCACCTTGCTTGCTTGTCCTTGTTTGCTTGGTGTGGCGAATAGTCCTACTTGCCTGCTTGGACTCAAAGTAGACCTACTTTCTTGCTTTGACCAGCAAGTAGACCTTTTTGCTTGCTTTGACCAGCAAGTAGACCTTCTTGCTTGCTTGACCTCCTTGTGTGCTTTGACCAGCAAGGGAAAATACGATTAACATTATGCTTTTCTTGGATTAAGGTTAACATCCTATTAATTCTCTAAACCCATACTACCAAAATTTGATCCTTATTGCCCAAAATTCATCCCCTTTTTATGCCTTCTAACCCATGGGAATGCTGGATGGGTTAGAAACGTGCCACCATGATGTCACACTGAGAGTGGGGACATTACATATATCTAGATGGCAGATACATATGGTTAAAGATATCAAGTTTCTACAATCCATCAAATATTTGAATGTGTTTTCTGGATTCGATTGTGTTGTTAATTTTTACCATCAACGTTTGGAATCACACTACGTTGGATGATGGATTGCGTAGTATGATTGAAAACGTTGATGGTAAAAATTAACAACACAATCGAATCCAGAAAACATATTTAAATAAAGATACATATGGTCTTAGTCAATTTTTTGACTATCCAACATGGCTTTCCATGATTTGCCCTTGTATAATCTCACTTTTAGGACTAAAGTTTTAAGAAGGGCATTTTGGTCCTACATACCAACCTCCATTACTTCACTAGACGACAGATCATGTAGAAAGATTCACAAATGTCTTGATTCTTGGTGGCTTGACTTAGGTGTAGGTGGAAGATTGATTGAAGCTCCATATGGGAATGACAAAGGCCCATTCCAATGTGTTCCAATATGGCGTGAATGAACTACAAAACTTCAACGTGAAAGATATTGAAGGTAGTTTTCATGTCTTTTGTTGAGACAAGCTACTAGAAGAAGCCATAGGAAAAGAAAACGGGGGACAGTTCAAAGAAAGAACAAAAGCTGCAGAATGAGAGAAAGAGAGATGAAAAGTGCATGAATTGATTCCAAGCTCAACTGTAAAATGCTTAGATTACTTGGCAATCTTTTGTAAAGCATGTGCATGTAAGACAACATTTTACAAATGTGCAAGTCCAATCAAAAGGTGGCGCTATATTATGAAAGGAAGGAAACATCAGGAGACACCATCCTCACTTAAAACAATGGCATCTAAACCCAATCCAAGCCAAGGGAGAAAAGTTGAAAACATTATTCCACTTGGAGATACCATGATTGTCAATGAGGTCTGCAGCCTATTGGCATCTTGGTAGATATATGCCCACAAGATGTCTAAGAAGAGAGAGACTAACAACTTGCCTTCTAGAAGTGCATATAGAAATCAATCCTTGCAAGCACCTTTATTAATGACACCAATTACTGCCTAAGAATCCCCTTCCATTGCCATCTTATCAGATACCACCAGGTTTTGCTTGTTTATATGTTTTAAAGCCCATCTTGATGGAGAATGCATCAATGCAAGAACCTTGAGAACAATGCCTCTGGCACTTGCCATGTTAGGCTTCATTAATATTGAGTTTATTTAGTTTGTATGGGCGTTTTCCTTATCACCTTTCTCTTTTTTGAGAGAACTTATAGTAAGCTATTTATAGGGCAAATGTTTTCAAAATTGTGTTGGATTAGTATAATTTAAAATTTGAGCTTAACAATCATCTAGTCATAATTTGATGGGTTTGGAAATAAATCAAACATATTTTTTTGATTGTTAAATTCTCCTTATTCTCCGTATTGGGTAAGCTTCAACATAGTTTCCATGGCCAAGGGCACCTCTTTTGTCGAATTGACCTTGGACTCTCACTTGCCATTTTCCGTTAGGGTTCACCACACCCAACAAGTTGGATGCACATTTTACCCAATTTCAACACTTTATCATGTCTTGTGGGGATTTGAACCCAGGGCTACACCATGGAAGTGTTGATACTTTAGCACTCGAGCACGTATAATTTGACAATGGATCAATCTTCATTAGTGTACCTTACAACATTTGAGTAAAAATTAGGGCCATCTCTTACATCTACAAATCAAATTCATTTTAAGCTAGAGGGCGTTATAAAAAAGTAAAGAAAAAACTTTAAATTTGTGCATAAAATCTTAACCTGCTATGTATGAAGAAGTTTCAATTTAAGATTAAAATGTCAAGTTTGGTGCCTAGAAGCTTCTGGCTTATAAATTTTGAAGTATTATTAAGTATGACATAAGATGTTCAGACTTTAAGCTTTGAATTTTTAAATATGAGTGAGTATAACACAAGAATTTCAATTTTTAAATGTTTCCAAGTAATTTATAAGCTTTGTGTAATGTCCCCTTTTTCGGTGTTCCTTACTTGGGCCAGTTGGGTGATTTGGCTCACTTACTATTTTTAGTAACTAGTCTTGGCAGTAGTGCAGAGTTTCCATTCTTGGCAGGGGTGAGTTCTCTTAATGGTCACGATTATTATCGGTTAATTCGTCACTTAAGTTAATAAAGTTGTTTTTTTAATAAAGTGAGGAAATAAGCATGGGTTATAAAAGGACCCCCTGGCCTAGTTGATCAATGTTGTTTAAAGGAGGGGACAATGTACTCTAAGTGGATGCCTATAATAAAGGTTTATTTCATAAATTTTAGGCAAATATTGTGCCCCCAAAAGTGGATGCCCCCTTTGAGGTAATATTTGATTATATTTTAAAATGTTAAAGTAATGTGGAAAAGGCAAGGATGGGCATGGGGTTTTGGAGGGAAAAACTTTTTCAAATGGTGGTTGGCCTAATTCCTCCCTCCACTTCTATTTAATCAGCTATTGAGTTCTCATTTTGGATATAGAGGATTTGACAACTTAAGGAGACTCTGCTGGATTGTTTCCAGAACTTATACATTGCTGGTTGAGAATGAAAACCTTCTCCTTCAGTTGCTGGTTTCGGTGGTGAGAGATCCACCCTAGCTGGTTGGAGTGATTCTACCTTAGGAATCACCATTGTTTTCAGAAGATTGATCATTCTAGGATTTCTAATATGAAGATTTTCTTAGTGTTTTGATGTGGGTTTGAAGATTTTGGTGTGCTTGTTGACTTGCTTCATTTGGGTGATGATTAGGGGTGTTAAAGACGCTTTAACAGAGGTTTGATATACATTTCCAGAATTCTGGAAACTCACTTTTCATAATGGCTGGAAGTGCCAAATTGTTCATAGCTCGGTGGGTGATCGAGGATTCGTTCTGGGTATTGTTGCAAAGGAATCCTCACAGCTGGGTGCCACATTCCAAGTGTTCATTGGCAAGTGTTGGTGGAGTTCTGATTTTAGGGAGCAAATCGGTCCTCCTAGGGAGCCGTGCCACTTGGGAGTGTGCATTATCAGGTCTGCTGTTGTATAGACCTACAATCTGCCTTCTACAGTGTTCGTGCAGCTGTCCGTTGAAGATTAAGAGCTTTGGTTGGTTGGCCTACATCGTAGCTTGGTTTGGGTGCATCATTTGAATGTATTGCTACTCATTTGATGTCTGTAAGAGCTTAATTTGGGACTGTTATCAGGTCTGAAACTACTGTTATCAGGTCTGCAAATTATTTTAATATGTCTTGTTTCATTGGAGGATGTTATCATCAGTATATGTTGTAATGCTGTAATATGAAGATTATGCATTTTCATGGTTGATTTCCTTCATTGCTATGTTATGAATGAATGCCATGTTATGTTGCAAACACTTGAATGCAAAACAAACCCGCACTTCACATTACACTCAGCAAAACAAAAAAAATCAGGGGGTGGTCATTACAGCTTTGGGCTGTGGTATCCTGAAAACATCCAATTTACAACTATGTTTTTGATAATGTTTTTACTTTTTTTGTGTTTTATGTTTGGACGCAACTAATGACAACCTTAGTAGAAAAAGGATATTGTTATCGACATGTATTATTCATCATAGATGAACAAACATGTACCTCTACATATGTGGCAATCCCTTTGGACCTTTGCTGGAAGAAATAGGTAGGGTTCAAACATATTGTATATCATATTACTGTTATGAGCAGTGCTTTCCAATCTGTTGAAACCGAAACAAAACACAAATACGAGAGCTCAAGACATTTGATGAAAGGTAAATTTGTTGATCTTTATAGTGAGCTTAGTGATTATGTATGTAATATGACATAGACATTTAGTACTAGACTGTTTGGGAAAGAATGTTGTAGAATGTCATTTAAGCTTACATGCATTACAACTGGGAATATTTATACGTTGGACTGTGGACATCAATATCCAATCTATTATTTAAATTTTTTTCTGATTGAGATCCTTTTTCATCTATCGAGAGTCCTCATGTCTGAGTTGCATAGCTTTATAAAATGCCAGGGGGTGCTAGAGTAGATTATTTTTTTGCTGTCCACAAAATGTCTTTGAGTGAAGCACAAGTGTCTCCATCTATTTTCAACTTTTTCAGTTTGATCTGCAGGTAATAAATTTTTAAAGCTATGTTCCAGTGTTGAAGGGACAGTGACATCAGGGATGGGAGACCTTTTTTTTTGGAGATGGCAGGAGATGACAATTAATAAATACGGAAAATATCTATGTTACCCCAAGTTTCCAGGATGGGGATGGCAGGGGACGGGGGGACATGTATCGGGGACAGGGACGGGAGGGAGGCCAATTTTTAGGGGATGATAGGGGACGGCTATTAAAAAATGGAGAAAATTTCAAATATTCATATGATAAAGCAATCATCATAGAACCTTAACACATAATATTAGAGTTCAATTGATATTTTCATTTCATAGAAAGCAACATAGAAAGCAATCATCATATACATCGTAGATTCAAACCTTAACAAAGTTTAATTGCACTCATTGATAAAGTGGCAATTGCATATATATTATATAAAAATTAAATCAAAATGCCCAAAGGCTGCTAGTTTCAACTAGAAAATCAAAATGACAAAAATATAGAAATATGAAGTATGTAGGTGTCCCTAATCAGCATCCCCTAATACTGCATCAAAATCAGAGTCTAAGTCGCTGCCACTAGCTATCACATCTTGATCCAATGGAACCCCAAGCAATCCATCATGTGCCATTGCCTCCTCATCATTAACCTGTGTAGTATCTTCGGGATCAACATCCCAATGTGTAGCTGGAGTCTGACGATACTCAGGTGTTTGTCGATCTTGAAGTCGCAAGGCACTATGCACAACCACTAACTTCTCCGATCGTCTAGAGGTAAGCCTGTTCCTCTTGACTGATTGGATGAAGCTATATGTAGACCAATTCCTCTCTACAACAAAGGAACTGGCAACCTATGAAAGGAGACGAGTAGCAAGCATCCTCAACTTCGGTGCATCTTTGCCATGTCACTTCCACCATCCAATGGGGTTAGTTTGAGCTAATGTAGCTCTATCCAACCTCGCCTTTGGTCTATTGAATGTTGGGCCGCAAAGACTCACAAAGGCTAGCCACTGTGCTCGAAGTTTGCTGGACTCCTCCTCAGTATACATTTTTGCAAGGGCCCTCATGAAGCCATCTTTCACCTCTTCATCATCACATGGAGGCACTCTCCTAGGTCTTACTGCATACCATTAGGGATTTAGAGCATAGGCAGTCATATGAAGTGGGGTGTTCATGGTGTCCAACCGTCGTGTCACAATAGGCCTAATGTGCTCCTCATAAAATCCCAAATTAGGGTCCTGCTATGAATTGCTTGCTTCATTTGTCCAAGCATGCTATCAAATGTCTCATAAATCTCTCTAAGGCTAGGAGAGTCTGTATCAGCATATCTATCACCTGCACAAGAGGGGAGATAATGGAGCAAATATATCTGCAAAGATTCAAGAATGAACATAAAATCAGCAATGCCAATTGAATTTATAAATTTGATATCAATAATAAAATGAAAACCATAAATTTAATATTAAAACCAGCAACGTATTAGTTAATAATAAAATCAGAAATTTAATGCTAAAAGCCTAAAAATCAACATTTCATTAAAAAGTTAAAAAACTATAATCTCTTACCTCATTGTGGACCACCAATCATCGTTGAGGATTTTTTGTTTGATGCTTTTTCCTTAAGCTGTGTTTGCCTCTGGCCATCTACCCCACTTTGAATTAACCATCATCAATTGAAGAGGCTCCTACACCTCGATCATCCTCTCCAACAAAATAAAGTAGCTAGCATATCTGGTATAAGCTTGAGGAATTCCTTCTTCGAAAAAGCCTATACAAAGCAAGTGATGTGTGATGATTGCAAATAAACATCTGAATGCCTCTAGCTTTTGACACCACTTCCTTCACCCAATTTATTTTTCCAATGTCTTTCAATGCGTTGTTCAACGCATGAACACAAGAAGGGGTCCAAAAAATGTGCTTATAAGCACCTTCCACCATTAAATCAGCTAGCTTGCATACACGAGCTGAATCGGTCACTACTTGTACAACATTAGAGGATCCAACCTCTTCTATAGCATCCTTCAAAATCTGAAATCGGAAGTTTGCATCCTTCCTCTTCCCCAAACAATCAATAGCTCTAAGAAAATAAGAGCCTGCTGAACATGTGACAATAACATTGATGAGTGGCCGATGTCTAATATCAGTCCACCCATCCAAAATGATAGAGCAACCATCCTTTATCAAGGAGTTAGGTGCATAACTTATGATCTCCAGGGGGAGCATATGAAGGACCAACAACAAGTGCATCTTTGAACATTTGTTTAAAAAATGGAGAGCGTGCCACATGAAATGGTATAGCATTAGCATAGAAAAATTTGGCAATAGAACTATCAGCTAGACAGTTACATTTTGGTTTTGCATATTAAACATGCCAACAACACTAGTGGACCTTTTCTTACCTCTTTGACTCTCATGCACAACACTCCCAGATTTAGTAGCTATAGGAGTAGCACCAGACATTGACCCAGTAGGCTGCAAATACTCCATTGGATTCCTTGATTTTTTGGCTTCAGCTTCCATGTGCAACTTAGTCACCTCCACCTTCTCAGCTAGTGTTATTTTTTTGCATGTTTTTACCCCTTGATCAGTTATGCCTAAAAGATGGGAGTAAACTCTAGTGTAGCTGCCCCTATAGTCCTCATTGCAAATATGACACAGCCATACTCTACTCCCCCCTGATTTTTTTTTCTTAGCATCTATGGCTGTTGCAAATTGTAAAAGAGGTTTTTTTGGGTTAAATGGGCCTTTTGCATAGGTTGACAAGAGGTGAGAAGGGCATTGAAAAGGATTTTCTGTACTTTGTGGCCCTGAAACAGCCTCATTCTTTGAAGAACTTCCATCGTGTGTTCATGCAATTCCAATTTCTCGACCCTCACTACCCTCACTGTTGATAGTGCTCATTGTTTTGATATTTTTTGGTTGCAATGTAATAATCAGCTGCAAATGCAAACATAAAATACAAATACAAAAATTAAAAAAACCCTCCTAAGTTTTCAAATTTAAACAAAGAAAAAAAAATGCAAAAGAATTTCAATGTATAGAATAAACAAAAAATGAAAACAGAAAAATGAAAATAAAAAAAAATTTCCTGGAGGCGGCAGATTTTTCCAGAGTCACAAGGATTTTTAATTTTTAAACTGTTTGTGCCTTGCTGGAGATAGTCGACTAAGTTTTTTAAACTTTAAAACTTCAAAACCTTCAAAACTTGCAGTGCCTCTTTCACAGTTTCACCTGGTTGTTTTCAAAAACCTCCGAATCTGCAGCTGAAAAACATGGCACCCCTTTCACTTTGTCATTTTTTTCCAGCTCTTAGACTAAGCGATGAAGTGAAACCCCTTTCGTCGTGCCCCTTTCACTGGTCCTTTTTAGTTGCTTTTTTGCTGCTTGAAGTCGAGACTGGGCGATGAACAATGAAATTGGAAACATTATGATTAAAGTTCCATTTTTAAACCCTATCTATCGCTAGCTATCATCGTATTTTTTTCACTCAGATTTAATCAATTTAACACTATGTAATCGATTTAATCGCATTCATTCCCACATGGCCACACCTAATGTCATTATGTTTAAAAAATTAAAAGGCTTTATTTAAAGTTCAGAGTTTAAATGTTTATTAATTATTTTATTTTCATTTTGAGTTTTTTAAAAGAAATAAATTATAAAATCGAAGGGGACGGCTAGCTGTCCTCGGTACAGTTTCTGAACTTCTTTTGGAGTACCGGAAACGTTTCTGGAATTTTGAAAATTTTGGGGACGGCTGGGGTTCCGATGTGTCAATGCATCTTGGAAACATTTCGGGCCGGGGATGCCCCTGATTTTGCTGGGTACGTGTCCCCGGGTTACATAGGAAAATATAGAAATTATATGATGTTTAAATTATTTATATTATAAGGCATTCATCATATTCATTATATAACCATATTACATAACAATAGACTTCAATAGAGAATGTACATGAGAGTCACACAAATTAACAAAATTTCATCCTTTTCATCATCATTGTGCATAAATAATAAATACGACAAAAGGCCCAAAGGCTATGATTACCAAATGACAAAATGTAGAGGAACAACATAACAATTAGATATACTGCTGCTGTGCTTGATCTTCATCAGCATCAAAATCAGAGTCCAATTCTGAGTCACAGCAAGAAAATATTTAATTCTTGTATGGAAATAATTGATGCTGTATATACTTTTATTGATGTTGTTGATAAGCATTAATTGTAGGTATGTAATGGATTATTATTATAACTTATATAAGGAGCTCCTATAAGTAATGTTATCATTCGTTTTGATGATGGCCTACAAGGTGTAGTTTAGAACATTGACTTCTCAATCCTCTAAACGTTACCAATTGTGAAGTCTCGGAAGCTATGGTGGCACTCAAAACTGAACTTGAAAAAGTCACTGAATTTGAACAACTGATGTTGGTGATGAAATAGATCCATTTATAGATCATTAAGTAGGCAATTGCAAATATTACAGGTATTGATCTTTTGCATGTTAGATTAGAAAGTTTCTTCTTTATCTGCAGGTTTTATTATGCCTAGGAAAAAACAATTTTGTGGTTGCATCAATAGATCTGGAATGAAATTACAACAAGCAGCAAATAGAGACAAAATTTGTTAATTTTAGGGTCAGAAATGAATTAAACAGAAATACAACAATAATGAACAATAGACACAACAAATACCCTGGGAAAACCCTCCTTCTTGAGGGAGAAAATCCAGCCACAAATCTCACTTATATATTTAATGAAGGAGCAGAAATCTGCTTTACGACTTGGCCAAACACTAGGCTGATCTGATGTAGTTATGATAGCACCTCTCTAGATGTGAATTTACAAGCAATAATGAATTCTTCACAATATCGATCTCCTTGAAGCAAGATATCGATCTGCTGTAAGAAGCGAACCCCTCCTTGAAGTATGCGAACTTGTCTTGAATTAAATCGAATCACCAAATGAGGAGACGTCTTGAATACACATTAGGAGACTTTTCATGAAGATTCGGCCTCTTACACAAGAGAGACGACTTTACAAGAGGAGACGACTTTTTGTTAAGTCGGCTTAAATAAAATCTAAATTACTCTTTTAAATTAGGCGACTCTTCACTTGAGTCGGCCACAAATAAATAAGTAGCAAGGCTTTATTTATTTGTTTAATATTTATTATTTAAATCGGGTGAAGGATAACACCCGCCGCTATAACATCAACACTCCCTCTTAGCTAGGGAGGTATCCTTCCAGATATCCATGCCATGGAGTCTCTCAACATGACACCCACAATGGTTACACCCATTTGTGGAAAGGAGTTCATCACGAAGTCTCTCAACGTGATATCATCATGGAGTCACTCAACATGATGTCCACCATGGCTACTCCCATGTGTGGAAAGGAACATGTGCACAAGTGCCCATCATGGAGTCACTCAACGTGATGTCATCATGGAGTCTCTCAACATGATGTCCACCATGGCTATTAATCATGTGTGGAAAAACACAAGTACAAAGGATTCATCACAGAGTCTCTCAACGTGATGTTGTCGTGGAGTCTCTCAACATGACATCCACCATGGCTACTCCCATGTGTGGAAGGAACCACATCTTTGTCTCAGAGATGGACAAGGGCTTTCACCTCATATTTCTCCGTCTCAAAGAAATATGCATTATAGCAAATATCACTGATGTTGAGTCTCCCTCTCATCAAGGGCAACATTCTCCACAACTTCAAGCTTGTCTCAAAAATGTGTAAACTTCACTCTGGAGAGAGGCTTGGTGAGAATATCAGCCGTCTGATCATCAGTGCAAATATACTTGAGTTGAATTGCTTTCCTCAACACCATATCTTTGATGTAATGATACTTGATCTCCATATGTTTTGTCTTGTCATGAAACACTAGATTGACAGAGAGCTTCACACAGCTTTGATTATCACAATGAATAATAGTTGGTTCCAATGTTTGACCAAACAATCCTGCAAGGAGCTTTCGAAGCCACACTGCTTTTCGAGCTGCTACACATGCTGCAATATATTTAGCCTCTGCAGTGCTTAGTGCCATAGAAGTCTGCTTCCTGCTACACCAAGAAATCATGGCAAACCCCAAACTGAAGCAACATCCAGAAGTGCTCTTCCTATCAGTTACACTCCCGGCCCAATCAGAATCAGTAAAGCCTTGTAACTTTAGATCTTCACAGGAAGTATATCTCAAGCCATATCCCACTGTGGCACACAAGTATCTCAAGATATGCTTTGCTGCAACTAGATGAATTTGTCTTGGTTCACACATGAATTGACTGAGAGCGCTCACTGCATAACAAATGTCTGGTCTAGTATTGACTAGATACATCAATGATCCAATCAACTGTCTGTACATGGTGGGATCTACCAAATCTGAACCAGCTGCAGAGTCATTCAACTTTTTCAAGTTTGTCTCCATAGGTGTAGACATGGACTTGCAGTCCATCATCCCAAATCTTTTCAAGATATCTATAGTGTATTTCCCTTGACTCAAGATAATCTCATTGGGTCTTTGCCACACTTCTAGTCCCAGAAAGTAATGCATAGGACCAAGATCCTTCATCTCAAACTCGGAGGATAACTCTTTCTTGCATTTGACAATGAGATACTTTGCACCAGTGAGAAATAAATCATCAACATAAAGGACCAATATCAAAGCCTCACCATTAATTACCTTGAAGTAAAGATTGGAATCTGCATCATTCTTGGAGAAACCCAAACTCATCAAATATCGATCAATCCTTTCATACCAAGCACAAGGTGCTTGCTTAAGGCCGTACAAGGCCTTCTTTAATCTGCATACATGAGACTCCTTCCCATGAATCCCAAAACCATCTAGTTGCTCAATGTACACTTCTTTAATCACACCATTAAGAAATGCAGTCTTTACGTCCATTTGATGTAGCTTCCAGCCTTTAGCAAATGCAATAGCAATAATAGTCCTAATAGATGTATATCGAGCAATAGGAGCAAATGTCTCAAGTACGCCACTCCTGAGATGCAGCGCTTGTGGGGCTAGGAGGCGTATGAGTGCTCTTGGGCTTGAGGGTCTTCTCAAGTTTGCCACTCCGAGATGGATGGACAAGGATTCACCCATGCTCTCACAATAAAAGGACAACCGTCCTTTGTAATGTCCCTATTTTAGCCCTACATTCTTCTTGAGGATTTAACCTATTTCTGGAAACTCGTAGGCTAAGCAGATTTGGAAATTAGGGTTTCCACTTTCAGATGCAATTTTGATGGCTTGCAAGTGTGTTTTTCTGACGCATGTCTAGTGGAGCTTTCTGGATTTTTGAAGAGCTTCAAGATGAGGTAACATGCATGTTAAAATAATGACATGCAATTTTGACTAATACCTTGAATGCAGGAAAGGTTTTTGGGTTTTTCTGGGTTTTCAGAGATCTCCAGGGTGGTATGACATGCATCTGAATCTGACATCCTTTCCGGGCACTTACTATTTATAGTAAGTCATGATGGTTGCCCGGTTTGTGATTAAAAGATATTTGGAAACACTTACTATTTATAGTAAGTCATGATACTGCTCTATTGGTGTACAAATGTGGTTTTGGCAAACTTACTATTTATAGCAATGTGCTATTTTTGGTAAGTATATTTATAGCAGTATCACTCTAGCAGCAACTCAATCTTTTGTAGTTCAGTGTGGCCGATCAGTTTGGCTTTCTGTTGAGTTTGAAGTGAACTTACTATTTTTGGCAGTGGCTATTTTTAGTAAGTCTAATTTTGGCAGTATCATCATTTGCAGTTCAGCTCAGGTCATTATACTATTTTTGGTAATCCTTCAGTTTCAGTATTGGCATTGGTTTTGGTTATCTCCTTGGACTAAGTTTTATACTTAGTCGATTTCATGTTTTTAAGTTGTACCCCCACGCCTAGGAGTGATAACTTCATGTTGTTTTAAAGATGGGACATTAAGGGGTCAAGTTGAGCATTTAATGATTTAATAAATGCTTTATTGTTGCAAATTGAAATGGACGCCTAAAGGGAAGGTGAATAATGTTTTATTATTTCAAAATAAAGTGAATGCTTAAAGGTGGCGTCCCTTGGGAAGTTGAAGTGATTCGACTTCTTGGAATTCCGAGTGTTTCATTTGCCCATTTAGACATATGTTATTGCTGCATTTACTCGTAATTTCTAAAGCAAACACTAATTACCCCTGGATGGTTTACCGCCAATGTGGAGAATAAATTTTGTACCTCTCATTGTACCCACTGAAAAGTGGAGAATCCCCACTCAAGAGTGGATGCCTGCCGTAGCGGATGAATTGTTTATTTGTATTTTCTTTCCCCCCACTGTTTTGGTGGAAGAGTGGAAATTCTCTCATGGCTGGTTATCCGCCTAAGTTCTTTCAGTTTTGTAATTAGCACTCCGCCATATGTTAGTACCTCGCTTTCTAAAGGATCTTGTGTGCACATTCTTGGTGTTGAGTTTAATTCCTCTCATTCAATTGTAATCATTTCAGTTATTGATTAAGTAGATCCTAGGGATCCTCTGACCATATGCCCGCCTCTCCTCCTTAAATGGTTTTAGGGCGCATTCTTGGTTAGAGTTCTTTTCCGCATCATTTTGGTTTGGAGCTAACCTTAATGGGTGCATGATTACATTGTAATTGTCATTGAAAATAAAAAAAAATTGAGGGGGTATTTTTCATCCTTGAGATTGAAGTTTGTAAATATTTCTAGTGAATTCCTAATGTGATTGGTTATCGGAATATGCCTTTGGCTAATCATTAGTGATGTTAAGTTATTTTGAATTCAAAGGTTAATGATGATATGAACTATAGATCTAACTATTATGATGTCTTAGCTATGGTGTATTGCTCTCAATATTATACTAGTTTATGTGTTAATCTGAATTAACCATAAAGTTGATACTTGTTATTATTAATATCAGTTTTTAGTGATTATTATTGTTTTGCAGGCCTAAATTTAGGAATATCCCAAAAGGGAACATTACACATTTTTTGTTACACAAGAGAGTTTTGAATGTTCATCTTGCCTGCATTTAGGCTCTACTTCAGAAATTTCTGCTGTGAACTTCTCATCCTCTTCCTTATGCCCCATTGTCAAATATGGTTTCAACTTTTCTTCACATTGGCAAACAACCATTTCAGCTAATACATTTGCAACTGACAAGGAGTTTTGGTCATCCTTCTTCACTTTAGACAACAAAACTGATAAGAGTGGATGGGGAACATCATTACTCTCATTGACCATCAAAGACATGATTTTGTGCATGGCTGTTATAATATTCTTGGCATGAACGTTTCCTACAATAACAGAGAAACAATTGAACATTTGGAGTATTAAATCATCACAGTCAAGATCAAGCATCACCACACAAGCTCTAATCTTAGCAACAGTTTCTAAAATTCTTACTCTCTTGGCAAAATAAGGATGTCTAGTATCATCCAAACCATGGAAACTTTCCACCATTAGCTGAAATAGTTCCTTCATTATATCATCACCATGCGGCTCTTCAAGAGCTGTAATTCGTGTAAGTTTACTAATGCAAGAAATGATTGCAACTCTTATTTCTTCATCTGGATGTCTCATAAGCTTAGGATTAACCAAATTTGCAGTCTGAGCCACAACAAGTTTCATCTCTAAACAATCTAGCTGATCTATCATCAAATTTTTTTTTATATCAGGGCATCTGCACATGTAAAATCAATAGAAATCCATCATATTGCTCTTCATTGAGAGCATCAATGTCATCAGGTAGTTCTTTGGAAGGTCAGGCAAAACTGATGCCACTCCCACCAGCTGCACTATGCAAATGATGCTACGTAGTAGCCTCATACTCCTCATTCTTGATTGATACTAAGGAAAGCTGTTAGGATTTTTTATTTATTTTTTTACTTTTTTTCTGTAAAAATATTACTTTTTTGGGTCTCAGGCAGAATCTCCTTGGATTTGCCCAGAGTCCAGTCTCTAGCCTTTGGATTTGGCCCAGATATGTTCAGTGGTTGAACCCCCTGTAGCAGACCCAGACTAGGATTAGAACCCTGTCTTGACTTGTTTGGGTTTTCTAGGGTTCCTCCAGAACCCAGTAACATGGTTCCATAGGAAATAGGCTATACATGAAATTATTCTAAATCAACTACAAAAAGTTTAACCTGTTAGGATTTTTATTTATTTTTTTACTTTTTTTCTGTAAAAAAATTATTTTTTTGGGTCTCAGGCAGAATCTCCTTGGATTTGCCCAGAGTCCAGTCACTGGCCTTTGGATTTGGCCCAGATATGTTCAGTGGTTGAACCCCCTGTAGCAGACCCAGACTAGGATTAGAACCCTGTCTCGACTTGTTTGGGTTTTCTAGGGTTCCTCCAGAACCCAGTAACATGGTTCCATAGGAAATAGGCTATACATGAAATTATTCTAAATCAACTACAAAAAGTTTAACAAAGAAAAACAAAAGTCCCTATAGGCTTCTAGTGAGTGTGAGGAACTTCTAGTGGTAATTGCAAGGACTGATTTTCCATGCAAAACCTTTTCTCACAATAATTATAGAACATATAACTCCAAGATGGGCATTATTGTCCTTCACAATGAATTCTTGATTTATTATCACAGTTTAAATTTTTTTTTTTCCTATTTGATATTTGCATAAAAAAGATTTCTAAGCATATGAAATTGCATCGATGAATGATTCAAAAAACAGTGCCTTTTGTTGTTTGTTTTTAACAGTCCTTGAATTCTTTTTGAAATAAATGTATTTTGTATGTCTTGTGAAAATAGTTCACACTGTGGGAAACGAGCAGTTCGACAAGCCTACCACATGTTGTGTTCAGGTAAAGTAAAAAATGAAGACCAGTTATGTTCTAATTCTTTTGACAGTTTTTGGTCCTTTGGATTTTCATATACTCTGCACATCTTTTTGACAGTTTCTGGCTTTTTGCATGTACTATATATCCTTTTGATATTTTCTTGCTTTTTGTATTTTCATTATATATTTTATTCTTTTCAGCTTTTTAAGGTATATTTAATATTTGTGATTTTATTCAATAAATGACAGCTTGTGCTAAAGAACGGGGTGTTTGTGCTAAATGCTCTCATGTTGTGGATAATATAATTGGAGGGTAAATCTCTTATCTTTAATTTTTGAAGTGCTCAGAATGAAACTTTTAGTAAGGAAAATACAGTTTTGATTACCTCTGCAGGGTGCTCTATCATTGAAAAAATTAATATGCAATTTGTGTTTTCAGAGATATAGAAGAAGTAGAGGTTGAGCGCAAGCAATTGGAAGAGGTAGGGAGGCTTGGTTTTCCTTGCTATGAAGAATGATTGTAGAAAAGAGTTTTATTTAAATCAATGGCACATAAGCTGATTGGATTTTATGATATTGCACAGGCAATAAAGAACTCCCGAGAGAGGGATCGAAGGACATTATTACGTGCTGTAAGTTCCATCATCAATTCTGTAATATCAGATTCATTAAATGCTTATCTCTAGGCATCTCCAGGTTCTCTTATATTAATCTATTTTCTGATTGGGTAAAGTGGTAGATCTAATGTATTACTGCATAAACATTGCACTAATAATTTATCATGGAAACTTTATAAATTATCAAAATTTATGCCACAGATCCCATGCTCTATACTCTCATCCACTGTCGTTTCTTTTTGTGCTGCATTTCTACCATTCACCTCCAAGAACTCTCCCACTATAGCCAAGGGCTAAGCATCTCTATTGCAGCTCCAGCCAAAGGCCATGGCCTCCTCTAACCCACTTCTTGGTCCTTCCCATCCCACATCTTTCAGATCTGCAACCTCTTACAAAAACAAATGAAATCTGCAAGGAAGATCTAAATCAGTTCAGATGGTAACATGCAAAAATAACTATTCTAAAGTCATTCTTTCCTACAAAGAAAGAGAATGGCTGTTACCTCGTAGTGGAATCCTCTCAAAAAGTACTGTTTTCAATGGAAGAATTGGAAGGAAGGTTGTGGATGACTGATCTGCAGATATAATATGGATCCTTTCCTGGGAGCCAAAACCTTATGCTTCTGGGCTCAGGAAAATTGGAAGCCCATGGAGAGGGAGAACTCCCCAAAAGGTATTTCACGGCAATATTCTCCACCAAGCAAGAAAAATACCAAATCTTCCATCAGGCATCTTCATGAAACACTGATTTCTAGCATTCAACCTTACAGAAGATCTACCCTGCATGGGGCATATATGGGTAATGCTCCCCCTCTTATCAAATGAATATTGGCAGGGATACTCACTAGAGAAAATTGCAGGAGCCATTGGGGATCATTTATGCTCATGAGAGATGGGATCATGTGAACCACTACTCATGAAATATGGCTCAATGAGCTTGACTCTAAAACTACACAAGACTCAAAAACCATACAATGAATCCTGATAAATCATCATAATTTTATACACTGTATAAAATACCTCCTACTTGTCAATTATTTTATCTTTTTTTACATTAGAAACAATGCAATTTGTCCCATATATTGAACTAGAATGTTAGAATTTTTTGTAATTTGGCTATTAGAGAGTAATTTTTTGTTCATACTTGGAACATGGCTAACATTACATACCAAAAGTTTGATTCTATTATTGAGTACAATCGTCACATCTCCTATCAACTTCAACTGCATGCGACTTTCCATCATCGAATAAAACAAATCCTTGTGATTGTCATCAACAATAAACTTGGCATACCAATTCTTTTGACATGTGAAGTGTTTGGAGGTGCTAAAATCAAATAACCAACAATTGCTTTTAACACTGTTTAAAAACCCATCAAAGCAAACTTTTCATCATGGTCTTCTTCAGTAGCAGCCACCACATTATCTTTGTTTTGCGGCTTGTGGGATAGATCATATTGTCTTCTCTTGCAATTTTTCTTCAATTGCCCAAATTTTTGATAGTAGAAGCATTGTACCTTTCTTTTTGGTTGTAAAGTGGGAGAAGGAGAATTGTAGCGTCTACCTTCAGATTGTGCAGCGGGTGCATTTTCTGAATTCCTAGAAGTAACTTCATTCATCTATTTTTTGTTGACGTTCCTTTTGCAATAGATACGAACTAACCTTGTCAAAGGTCAAACACTGGATTTCTATTCAGAGACAATAAAGTTTCAAAGTAGGGAAATAGACTTTTGATGATCAGAGCAATCATATTTCCTCATCCACTAGTTTGTTGACAATGGCAAGCTAATTCCAAATATCCTTGATTTTGATAAGATGTTATAACAAAGATCCTCTTTCATGCAATTTAGTAGAAAACAACTGGATTTTTCAAATACAGGACTTGGCCTTTTTTAGAAGTTTGGTACTTATCTTTCAAAGTACCCCACAATGCATTAGCAAACATAGCATTACATACTTAAAGGATTAAATCATTAGATATAGATAATTTGAGCAATATTAGGGCTTCCTTATGAGATTTGTCAAAGTCATCCAGATTTTTGGCTGGCCTAGTTTTAGAGCCTAACAATATTCAATCACACATTTGATACTCAACAATAGTGAGTATTTGGTGACTTCATATATTATAATTTTTCTTGGTGAATTTTAATTATTTGGTAAGATAAGATTTTGAATATTGGCTATTGTACAATAAGAATATATACACACAAAGATTCAAATGTAACAGCCCTTTTAATTTGTCCTAGAAAATAAATTTTTCCTAGAACTTTAATCCTTAGATTTTGCAAATGCCTTTAGACTTAGACTCGTTCAAACAAAGTTTTCAAATTGTGATATTTCTATCAGAATTCAACCTTGTAGTTTTACGGGTCAAGCTCATTGACCCATGGTTCATGAGTAGTGGTTCACAAGAACCCATCTCTCATGATAATGAATGGTTCACTTAGCACTCATTGCACCTAGGTGATGCTCACAGAGGTGAAGCACTGCGCCTTCCCGGGAGGTCACCTATCCCAGTACTACTCCAGCTCAAGCGCACTTAACCAAAGAGTTTTCAAACTTCTAACAAAATTTTCATCAAATTTTTGAGACTCTAAAATAGAGATCAGATTAAATAGAATAGGATTTCTGGAAATTTTCGACACACATACCTCTTCAAATTTTTACATTGAAACCAGACTAGGATTTGATTGATAATAAAATAAAGAAATGCCCACAATATCCTGCTTCAAAAATCTCACTTATGGATTCTGCTTGTGCCCTAGTTGCAACTATCCATGACTAGCTACCTTTGCAAATCACTGCAAAGTTGGTTGTGCCCTTCAAGGGTCCTACATGTCCTTGGAAAACATTAGGACTTCAAGTTGCAATTATTGGTGCCCTGATACCTCTCAAATTTTAGACCTCCTTTTGGTGCAGTCTGCAAATTGCGACTAAAAGTGAACCATTTTTGCCCATGTGACTTGTGATTTTCTGCCCTCACAACTACAAGGATTTGATTTCTTTTCTTTGTGCATGTCCTTAGATACCGATAATTTGTGACCTATGCAATTCACAAAACATCCTACGATTTCTTATTTTTTCAGTCTCAACTGCTAATAATACTGTGTCCATTCTGCCTGTGCCTACAGATTTCATGACCTGTGCAAATCTTCATAGCTTTGAACTTTTGACTGGCAAATGCCCTGCATGACCTTGCATTTGATCATGTTTTTTACTGATCTTCTACCTTGTGCTTTTCAAGCTCCTCTCTTCCCAACCATTTAATTCCATACAATTGGTGATGTATCCAACTGACTGGCCTTCCTCAACATGTTCTGGCTTTGATACCAATGTTAGTGAAAACTGAAGAAATGAGATTGAGAGAATTGTTGTACTCTTCATGGAGAGAGCACTGCAAAATATAGATTTAGAAACTTTCTGTTTCAACTAACACATTAAAGAACTACAAACACCTTACAACTACCTTATTAATGACCTACAACTTACCCATTACTTATTAGTATATTACATACAAGTGTAAATATACTTATCATTATTTTTATATATAGTCGATGACAGATTATGAGATTAAAAACTACTTGTCACAGACCATAATAAATGAATTCACACTGACGTTTTCATCTATAATAGACCTCAATAATAGATACACAAGCTTTAAAAGCCACATAGAAACTCTTCAAAGGATCATGCCCACAATCCAAATGGGTAACCCTACTTTCCAACTGTAAACTGATAGTTACAACTTCATGTAAGTCAATCCATCGTTACCCCTAGATTGGGTATGACAGGCGCCTGTCAAACAGGACAGGACAGGTCTCTGTCAAGAATTATAGCAGCCAGTCAAACACGACAGTACTGTTATCCCTGACAAAATGACCACTAAATCCTTCTTCAAATTCAGTATACTAAGCGCTCATTTCAAACTCCCAGTCAACAACAACATTCAATTTTCATACAGTTCCAATCAACAGCACAGATTTTCAGCACTCCTACAGTCCTCTAGAATCCCTATTCAGTCACCCCAAATGGATGGTACGTTGTTAACAACCACACCACAAGAATGACAAGATTCATATACTACCTACAAATAGGAAGCCCCATCATTCTACTAGTTCAGTAGTCAATTTAGGTTAAAACAACTATCAAATGTATGTCAGTCCCTTAAGCCTGCTGCCAACATTAAAGAGCTACAATCACTTCACAACAACCTTATTATTGACCTACAACAACTAACCCATTACTTATTACATACAAGTTTAAACATACACTTTATTACAAGATCAAAAGTGACTTATCACAGACCATAAAAATTAAAAAATGAGTTCACACCGATGTTTTCATCTATAATGAACTTCAATAATAAATATGCAAGCCTTAAATGCCATATAAAAACTCTTCAAAGCTTCATGCCCACAATCCAAATGATTAACCCACTTTCTAACTGTAAACCTACTTAATTAGGTAGTTACAACTTCACATAAGTAAACCCAACATTAATCCTAGGTTAGGCTGCAGGTATGATAGGCTCCTGTCAAACAGGACAGGACAGGTCTCTGTCAAGGATGATAGGGGCCAGTCAAACATGATGGTACTATCATTCCTGACAAGATAACCACAAAATCTTTCTTCGAATTCATGTGTTCACTTCAAACTCTTAGTCAGTAACAACATTCAATTTTCATACAGTTCCAACAACATCACAGATTTTCAATACTCCTACAGTTCTCAAGAATTGCTATACAGTCACCCTAAATGGATGGTATATTGTTAAGAACCACACCACAACAATGACAGCATTCATATACAGCCTACAAGTGGGAAGCTCCACTATACTACTAGTTCACACTGAGTAATATATTTAGGTTAAAATGACCATCAAATGTATGGCAGTCCCTCAAGCTTACTGCCAACATTCACCACCAACATCTTAAAGACTAGAGACCCCACAGTGAAATACTTTATCAACAAACTCTTATAGTTCTGCTAAGGGCTTATAACAGTTAGCATACAGCAGGGTATAAAGCATGAAATCCCACCAAACTATTTCCAACTTACTCAACAAACATGTTTGATACAGTTCAAAGGCTACTCAGCTCAATGCCAATTAAATTTACACAAAATAGTGCCATTCTTAGCAGGGAATTAACTGATAACAGTCACAGTTATCAATGTTCCATAGTCAATCCATTATATATAACAAGTTGTCACAGCCTTTCAACATGAATAACAAGAGTCATAAATAATCAACAAGTAGGAAACCCCACTTCAGCGGATAACAACACCATTAGTCATTAAGGTACAACAGGCTACAAGAGAGTATAGTCCTTTAAGACCACTGCTAACATTCCCAAGCAATCACCATTGCCAGAGTAAGAAACCCTTCAATGAATCAAAGTGCAATTATATCTCCCTAATATAGTCTTACAGTCTTGTCAGGAGTTAATGGAACTAGAAACATCATCATTGACAGAAAACCCCAACCAAAGGTTTCCTTCTATTACGAAGTTAGGGTTGCTACTGAACAAAATAACAACCTCATTAAAGAAAACTCTTACAATCTCAGTAATGCAAATCAAAGCAGGGTAACAGCAGTGTTATAAACAAAACTTAAATAAAGGAGTTTCTAGCATATATTCACAGTTAACTAGTACCCATGTTTCCCATCAAGTAAAATGTTTACCACTTGTAGACAATGGGGTTAAATTTTACAAGACTTATTCGTTCCAAACTGAGACTGCATTCTCATGTAACTCACTAACACAGTCAATGAAACACAATAACTATTCTACACAACAATCTCTTCCATGCATAGCAGATCACTAAGTCTACTCCTTTCCAGCAAGATTGGATTTGAGAGGGTCAAAATCCTCTGCCTCTGTCAAACCCTAGATCATCCAGGGTTGGCATGGCAAAGCCTCTCAACCCTTTCTGTATGCTATTTATGTTTCCTAAACAAAACAAACATTCCATTTTCAATGTTTGCCAGCAAAAGCAAGGGAAATACCTCGACGACTGAATTCCCAATTTGAGTGGCTGCCATAGAATTATCCCTTACAATCCCTTGCCAGCTGGTCAACAAGCTCTCTTCAACTCCATTTTTATAACATTCATTTCAAATTTCCATGCATGGTTCAAAGGCATGATTAAACACATGCAATCTGCAGGGTTACGCTGCACTAACCAAGCCTCTGTAGAACTGAAGCCATCATGAATGATACTGAACTTGCTGCTTAAGCAGCAGTTCCGACAATTTAGGTTTTAATCCCTTTGTTCTGCACACTAATGCCAAACACAGAGAACAGACACTAACCTTATCCATCCAAAATTAACCATTATAACAATGATCGACATCTTTATCTAATATTGCAAGCGCTTCTTAAGTGAGCCAAGTATCAATAACAAAACTAAGCAATAAAGAATAGACACCCTAAGTTAAACACACTATATTTCCTTAGTGCATGCAATGATAAATCATCCCATTCAACTTGGATACTCAAGCCCATCAGATCAAACACAACCTCACACTATTTATTGAATGAAATGCAAACATGTTATGGCACACTAGACAATGCAAATGGTCCTTGCTACAGTTGTGGAAATTTTTGGAGTTGGACAGAGTAGGTCGGTCAACATGTAATCAGTCCCCTCTGCTTACTTGCAGCTTGCCATAAAATATACATGGAGATTAGTACATTATGAATTTATGACAATAATTGTAAATCGTAAGGATTATTCATGATTAACATATCAAAACATATTTCTCATTAACATCACCAAACAACGTAACCAATTATTTAAACAATAATAAAATCAATTCAGCAATATCCATTAAAAGTTTTAGTTTCAATTCGGAGTCTAATTACGTTGGTTTAATGTAAATACGTTTCAATTTTTTGTGGGATGTCACACAAAGTTTCTCAAAAGTCAAAAGTCAATTGTAGTTATGTTCATCACAAATAGATAGTGGCTAAAAGAGTATGTACATATTCACAAGGTAAAGGAGTGCCCGATAATGCATAAGTTTTTGGCTAGCATACGTTATCCTCCAAGGCTCCTGTTTCTATATTTCAATAATATTGCTTACTGTGATTCAACTTCATCACTCTTTACAACGAATTTTTATGATAGAAACCTGCATAATAATTGCATGATCTTAATATGTAGGATACTTTTCTAAAACAAAATTATCAAATAATAACAAAAAAGGTTTTGTTACTGTTGAACATATATGGATACATTTTGGTTTGATATTTTCTACCAAATAATATGTTGCTATCTTGTCCATTAAAGGGGATTTGCTTTTGCTTTGGAATTTTACTCCTGTTTTTAAAGTAGTTGGAAACTTTTGAATCTTGCATCATTTGAAAATTCTTATATTTAGTTAAAAATTATAAGCGCATCAATGTTTATTGCTAGTAGTAGATTTCAATCAAATTGAATTTGAGAACATATATTGTAAGGCATTTATATTATGTTGTTATTGTAATGCACACTATAGGTAAATAATCTTGTGCTTTCAATTGTTTTTAATTTTTTTCCTTTGATGTATAACTCTAAATCTTTAATGATTTGACATTATGTTTTTTCACAGATGAATAAGAATCAACAAGAAGGGATGCACAAAACCCTAAAGAGTCTCAAGAATAAAGCAGAAAATGAACTTGAAAGTGATCAGCCTGAATTGGCACTTGATGATAATGATAGTAACGAAGAAACTGAACATAGTGGTGAGGATGGTAAATCAGATAATGATGAAGATATTTTTGAGAGTGGAGGTAGGTTTGAAGGCAAAGATTTGAAGTAGGTGAAGAATTTGAATGGGCACTGCCTGATTTATACTAAGTGTTTGTTTGAATAGAGGTTTAGATATGGTTGTCACTTTTTTGTGTGAAGCCATGTTTTCCCTATCAAACAATTTGGTCTAAAATTTTAAAAGATGTTTGCAATGTTGTATAAGTAACTGACCAAACAAAAAATCGGCATCTTTTAGTTCTTTTTTCTAGTTGTATATTCATTTTGTGAGCAATTTCAAAGCAGTGCCATCAAATAACATGCGAGCCATTGTGCATGGACATGATGTCTAATCAATCTTTTGCCACGTTTATAGGTTGTTTTACACATACTTATCTTTATTTTGAGATTTCAATTTAATAATGTTCTTTGTAGAACAAATGGAAATCAGGTCAGAGAAAAGAGTATAACTGGTATAAAAAATTGATACACAAATCTGCATCTGCCAAAAAGGTTTACCTAAAATTTGTTGCCATTCTCAATGAAATTGCAGAAGTCATCGGCAATCAAAGCAGATATCCATGTGAAGCATACATGCACACACTACCTTTTTTCAATGAATAAGAGCTTTCTTTGCCTTTATGTTGTGGGAAAGCAACTAGAAATAATAGATTCAGTGAGCAACAATTGATAGATTCAATGTAATGATTGAAAATGATGAATACACTCTCCAAGTAATTAAGTGCTTCTTATCAGAGAATGCACAACGTTGAATAGTGGGGATCATCCAAGAGCAGGCATAACTCTCACCACTCTAAAGTGAGAAAATTATAGAGGTGAGAGCTCCAATGTGACAAGCATGTGTGGAGCCAAATGGCAGGTAGCCCCTGCTCAATCTTCCACGAGCATTAATCCATGGCAAGAAGTTATAGAAGACGATTGTCACCAATTCCCACAAGGCAATCACGATCCAAGGAAGCAATAACTTGCTCTACTCATGTTTTTAGTTTTTCTCTGTTAATCTGTACATATCGTAAAGCAAGAAGTTGCAAGAAGTTGAAATCTATGATAATATTTGTTTCAATAGTAATTTTATAATAGTTACCTGCGTTTTTTTCTATAGCTTTTTGTACAACTCTGCTGGTAAAAATCGTAAAGTAATATTGTTACGTTCAGCTGAATTTGTAAACTTCAAAAGATTGACAAGATAACAAATCTGGTCTCCTTATTTGTAAAAAGTCTCTTACCTTAATATAATTTTCTTTTTATCATTTCTTTTACCTAAACCTATTGTTCAAATTTATACTGTTTCCTTTTGACCTAATGGCATCTCAATGAAATAACTTTTGATCTATAGATTTGTGGGGTTATATGTCTGTGTTAGGATGAAGATGCCATCGACCTTGTAAATCTTATGTATTTAATTACTCTTAATATTGTTAGTAAATCATTCATAAGGGATGAAAGATTCACTATCAACATTAATAATTTTTTTATCATCAAAGTTTTACTATCACAATAATTAAGTTTTATTGGTACGGTAATTCTTTTTTTATCGAGTCAATAACTAATTTTTACTAGTAATTTACTATTTTATTGGGAAGGAATCTTGGAGGATAAGGTTGTTTTGGGCATTCAACTTCCTAAGGGGGTTATTATGAAGTTGTTTTATCATTTTGGGTGGCTATGATTAAAGATGAAACAACTTGTGCTTATAAACAATAACCACCAAGTTGGTTAGAAATTAACAACCACCAAGTGTCTAAACCAGGTAGGAGAGTAAAATTATTGCAACCTACATTATTCTATGTGTTAAATGCCTCAATTTATCCAAGAGATGGGTCAAGATTTGATAACCAATTTGGATGCCAGATTTAGGGGGTGAAAATGTTATATAAGCAAGCCTTAAGGTGGTAGTATGCGTATGTAATTAGCAAGAGTGAAAAAACTTTATTTGCAAGTGTTGAAGGATTGAAGATAGTGGAGAAGTGAAGGATTGTATGTGATTTCTATTTTGAAGATAATATAGATTTGGGTTTCTTCTTGGTGGAGTTTTTTTTTGAAAGGATTTCTCCACGTAAACATTGTCATGTGTCTAATTATTTTGTTTCATATTTCTTTGAATCATTGATTTATTTTCTTGCATTCCCCATTTGGTTATATATTGGATAAAATTTAATACAATTGAAATCAAATTTTTATTTTATAATTGTTCACCTTCATTTCTAATAGTTTGGTCCATAGTTGAAAAACTCGTAGAAAACTTAGCAAGTGAGTTTTTTTGCTTCTTGAAATTTTCAGCCATTTATTCATTGTTAGAACTTGCCAAACAAATGCAAAAAGCTCATTGAGTTTTTGGCGAGTACTTGCCAAAAACTTGACGAGTCTGATAGAAAAACTCGCCTACTCAAAAAAGGTCTCCCACGATTGCTAAAATGATGTGTTCCATGAAGGTTTGTGTTGCTTTGATGGTCTTAATTTGGGTTTTATTGTTAATGCAAAATGATGTACACCAGAAAGGTTTGTGTGGTTTTGGAGGTCTTAATTTGGGCTTGTTGGCAGGGGCTCCACCCCTCAACCTTGCCCTGTATCGCGACAAGGAGCGTGCCAAGGGTGCTGCCCCTCGACCCCCAGACCCCTACAAAGGGCGTTGCCCCTCGACCCCATTGGGGACATTGCCTCCAGACCCCCATGAGGGGCATTGCCCCTCGACCCCATTGGGGGCATTGCCCTCAAATTCCCATTGAATTCATTTGATTTTCTAGGCACTCTCCAAGTCCAAGTTTCCAAGTTTACCTACAAGTCTTCATTTATAATATCATCTAGTTCTACTTGTCCCCTAGTTTTCACTAGGCATGGGAAGAGGAAGATGTAAATTTGTAAAATATATTAATGTAGTATTTACTTTCAGTTTTACAAAAACAATTTTCTATTTTCATTTTGTTTCAGACTATTAGTATCAGTGCATTCCACATGAGGATGCCATTTTGTACCTAATTTGCTTTCAAATCAATCAGTTTGTACCCAATTTTGTACCCACATGAGGATGCCATTTGGTACCCAATTTGCTTTCAAATCAATCAAATGCAACTAGATTCAACTTGTTTCTTTTATCTACTCACTTATTGACTCATTGGATGCATCTTATCATTGAATTTTGCAAAAAAAAAAAGTGTTTTTAATGAAATTTAAGCAATTTTTTAAGTTGCCAAGTTTTTTGCCAATTTTTCATTGAGTTTTTGTCAAGTCGTGTTTTTGGGCTTGGCGAGTTTTTCAACTATGGTTTGGTTCAAAAGCCCTTCAATCTTGGGTCATTGAGAACCAAAAATATGTTTGTTCCATTGATATACTTGCAATTATAAGGGGGTATTTGTAGGTACTTATATTTACCAAATCTAATTAAATTTGGTTGTTTAGGGGCATCACAGTTTCTCATCAAATCTTTGATTTTTATTAAGCTATATCTCTCAACTTTTAGTCCTTCAAGAAGCTTCCTAGCATTGTATCTGTTTGGTCTTGATGTTGCTACCTAGAGACTTTATGGAGAGCTAATTTTTGGCAAACATCCCAAATATTATTTGGGAATAATTAGTTACAAAGATTTTACCATTCAACTTAGAAGATTTAATTATGTTCAAATTTGTGTAAGTGTTTTTTATTAGAGTAAAAAAGATGGGTTTTTGAAAGGCCCAAACCCTTTTGCAAAATCAGCCTAATGGCATATACATCAATTGCCATAAGAAATGAGACTAAGCATAGAAAACAAGCCCAATGGAGGGAAAAATCAAAACAATAGTAGAAAAAGCACATGATTAGCAAAAACTCAAAATATGAGAAACATGGAGTAGGGGCCTAATTCAAATTAGCCAATCTCTTAAGCCCAAAGGCAAATTTTGATCTAGTTCCCTTGGCAGGTTCATTGGTTTCATTTTTTTTTGAGCTCTTCCTTTAGTACATACATGCCGGTGGTTGAATTATTTATAGATTCCTTATTAATTTGAATGTTTTTCTTTAGGTTTTCTTTTAAATTAGCTTGGTTTTTCTTTGGTGGTGCCATCATGTTCTTGACCATCTCTAAGTTCTGAAACATAGTGGAAATTTTGTTCACTTCATTCCATAGTTCCTCATCAAAGAGAATAGTTTGAATAGGGCCTATGAGTATAGTTTCCATTTCCAATTTGTGAACACTATGTTGCATACATGGCTTTGCTAGAGGAACCATTTCAACACAGTAGTTTGCATGTGTAGGTTTTTCTTCAAGCGACTTGACATGGTGCTTTAAATCCATAGAATTACTACAAAGATCTCCCACTAGCTATCTAGACATAGTTTGACCTTTGGAACTCTTGTTTTGTGGGATGTCCTCTTTCACATTAGTTTGGGTAGTTTGATTGTCTTTTGGGAGGTAAGCAAGTAGCTCATCGTCCATTATCTCCTTCCCTTTCTTGGGGATGGACTTGGGCTCATTAATACTTTCCTCAATAAGCATCTTGTTGGTTACTTGAGGGAGCTTCGGGATCAAGAATTTGGCCTTTCCTTGCTTCTTGGCCTCATCACAAATTTGTGTAAATGTTGATCTTGAAAAACCTTTGCTACATATTGGTAGACACAACTAAAAGAAGCGTAAAAAAATTGGAGAATGTGAGATGAGAGTTCATAATTTGATTCACTTATTTCCATTCCCTAAAAAAAGAAAATATTTTTTGCATTACAATTCCTACAAGAAGACTTTTGTTTTGTCTTGTGATCGAATCACAAAAGTCAAGTCTCCCCCAATATTTACAATAAACTAATAAATAATGGGAGAACTTAGGTTTTTGTCATTAGTACCAATGAAGTGATCTTTCATTGACTTTGGGTAGATAGAATGGGAACAATCCATTGAGTATGAAATAGTCTCTTCTAGATGATTATATTGTATTAAGGCATAAGTCTTTAGTCTGCCCTAGTTCTCAAGAATATAGAACCCTTAATAAAAACAAACTCGTGACAATAAAGTATAATTGCATTGACAAAGAGATCCAAATGGGATACATTTATAACAACAAAATTTGGTTGTGCATATTAAACTAACCATCCATTTTATCCAATGGACCACCACATAAATATTCTAATTCTAACATTGTCTTGAATATCTAATTTGTGGGTATCATCTATAACTAAGAGTCCATTTTGGAAGTGTACAAACTTGATAAGGGGCAATGACTTATTAAAATTATTTGTCAGTTGATCTTGAAAGGAAATGAACTACATTTGTATTCCATTAGTTTGTGCTTTCTCTTGAATGAGGTGGCAATGAACTTTGATGTGTTTGGATTGCTCATACATAACAAGATTCTTCACCATCCTTAAAACACTTTGATTACCATAGTTCATTGTTGTTAGTTTGTGAGAGGGGATGCCCATATCACCTAGGTTCTTTGATGTTAGATTGTTTCATGTATTATACCTTGTGCTACTTTATAGTCCATGAAAAGATATGACAACAATTGTTTATTTATTATTCACCCAAGAGATAGCCTAAGTCCATGTTAAAAATGCACATAGTTGTCAACTTTTGATGATCAATGGATCCTACCCAATCAACATTTGTGTAACCAATCAAGTTAAACTTGTCATTCTTTTTGTACTTTAGTCCATAGTGCAAAGTATCAAGCAACATATTTCAATATCCTATAGTAGTGTTCTAGTGTGTTTTTCTAGGCAATGTCACGGGGCTTCCAATTAATTATTTGTAGAAGGATTTGTTTACCTTTCCTAATATCACACCACTCATATTTAAAGTTGTAATTGAGGTTCCATGTGTGCCGAAAACATTTTACAATTACTTGTCTTGAAAATTTCAATCAATTTGATATTTTTTTTATATTAAGCATTCAGTACCAAATAAGACAAAGAGCAGTACAATACATGGTGCTGAAGCACCTCACAAGAAGTGTCACAAGCTGAGACCCATTATTAAAAGATACAAATAAATCATGTCTAATACAAAATTATAACCATATCATATAACAATATCTAACATTTCATTCCTAGTAGCATCTTTGATTACTATAATTTTCATAATAATCATAGTCCCAAGTACCAATAGGCGGATCAACACATTCTTCTTCCTCTATCTCTTTAACAATTTTAATATACTCAACTACTTTCTTTTTACCTCCACAACCACTTCTTTTGTCCTCCCTCTCTGGAGCTTCAATCTTATTCTTCTTCATGTATTCTTTGAGTATATGAAACTCTTTCTCATCAAAATTTTCCTCCCTTGAGAGAAGAAACTGGCACTCACAATTTCTTTCTTGTAGATACATGCTTTTTTTTTTGATAAATAAAGACACAAATTTTGTTGGCATATCTTTTTTTCATTTTGAAATATCTCTAGTTTTGGGTGTTTTGCTTTGGTCTTGTGAGTTGATTCTTCTCCTTTTTAAATCCTATCTTATTTAATTGGGTCTCTAGTTTCTTCTTTTATTTGTGTTCCATTCTTGTGGAACCTTGCTCTTTTTAAAGAAATTATGCTACATTTTTCTTTGCTTTTTCCCTAGTTGTGTTTCCCTTGGTTTGATCATGGCTCTTAGCTATAGTTAGGTCAAAGGAACCTCTTTCACTCAATATTTCCATAGTGTCTTGATTTTATCTTAAAAAGTCAGTTATGCTAGTTTGGGTGGGTCTATGCTTGCCTTAGTCAAAATTGGCTTTTTATGACAATGTGTTTGTTCATCAATTGTTAGCATATTAGGGGCTTTTATATGTTACTTAGAGGTGTATGATTGTGCTAGTTAGTGTTTTCTCAATTGTTCACACTTAGTTGTCACATGATGCTTTTGCATGGACTTGAAGGATTTGTTGAGTTGAAATTGATAAACTATTACATCTATATGTTTTTGATAAGATAAGCAGCATTTACAAGGTGCTGTACCCTTAACACAGAGAGCCCAAAGGGCTAGAAGAAAGCATAGTTCAAACAAAACTTGAACTAGAAGAACCAACAAAAACAACTGTCTGGAAGCTATAGAAAGACAATTGGCAGACAACTGTCAAACAACACTAGAAACCCCAATAACCGAGGGGGCAGAACTCAAGACCCGAGGCCCCGAAATAGAATGAGGGAGTCCCTTCTTCCTTCTCAACACAAAAGACTAGGAAGACTTGCCTGCCGAGCGAGGAGAGAGAAGTGGATCCACATTCACCAAGGGCAAGGAGCCCTCACGCAAGGGAGACGACTGCACAAGAGAGACAACAAGATCAGACGGAGGACTAGCAGAGGCAACCAACATGGTTTGAACAGGATCAGACAGGACAAAGTCAGCAGCAACAAAATGAGCCAACAAGGGCTCCTTGGAAGGGATAGTCAGAATATGAGTCGAGCATGAATCAAGCTCATGAGGAGCCAAAGAAGAGGTGTCCACTGCAACAATAGGAGTAGAACTCACCATAAGATGCTCCAATAGAGCATCTTTCCACCAAGTAGCAACACCCTTTCTGCGGGAAAGTGGGCAACTGGAGGCCAAATGGCCCACAAAGAAACAACTCCTACATTGAAAGGGGAGACCCTCATAGTCCAAGAGTTTCTTCCAAGGTCTATCCTCCATTAACAAAACCACATCACCATGGAGAGGTTTGGAGATGTCCAAATCAACTAAAATACGGGCTACTGTAGTATGCCCAAGCTCCCGAGTCATAGAGTCCACTATTAAAAAGCGTCCAATGGTGTTGCCAATAGCTTCATAGCATGAATCCTCTCAGAACTGGAGAGGGAGATTTGGTAGTCGGACCCAAAATGGTCGGGTATTCAACTGCTCTGTAAGGGGATTGAAAGAATGAGACCAAGGTCGGATGGATAGAGAGTGAATACCCCACATCCACCCCCTATCCAGAACACGGTCCCGATCCGTGGAGGCAAAGGTTGCTAAAAAGAAACCCCTTGCGCTAGGATAAAACTCTATCTCACCAGCAACCAACGACTTCCAAGAGGTGGAAACCTAGTTATGGAGGTCAGGGAGAGAGGGCCACAGGTCATACATACTAAATCCTGCTTTAAATAATACTCTTCATTCTCAACAACCTCAGGTCCATAGACCACAACAGGAGAATCCCAAGCATAGGGCATAGGACGTGCACAAGACAGAGCAGGAAGCCTAGCACCTCCTTTTGCAGCCTCAAAAAAAGACATTACCTGTTTTGAAGAACCCCCAGAAGCCGTAGGAGGAGGAACTCCCCACTTAGCACCATGGACACCAGCTGGAAGAGAGGAAGGCACCCCTCCCTCACTCCCAAACAGAACTACCGGGTCCAAAGGAGGGAGCACCGTAGACAACAAGCACATAGGCCTCGAATCCCATCCTAAAAACTGTATCAAGTCTGAAGGAACAGGGGGAGCCCTTGCTCCCAACGAAGCCCTGTCCTCCAGGTGCATAACATCCATGCCCAACAACCCTGAGCCCAGAAGATGGTCACTCCCCAGGCATCTTGCAACGGAAGGAAGTGGTTCCAGACTCCCGCCCAGTACGCCAACGGTAGGGAAGGAGCACGTCATTTCAAAAATTCAAATTGCTTAATGTTACTGTCTTTGTTACATCTATATGTTCTTCATACTAGGTTTCCAATTTTTGGATGTTTGTTTTCTCCAATGAAATTTTAGACTTGAAATGATTTTGATATTTGGTTTATTGGGGCAATTCACGTTTGAGTTTGTGGCACTTGGAGGTATCTGTTTTGAGATTGAAATCATAGTGTGTCATAATCTATTGAGTTTAGATCTATTGTTGGTTCACATCAATTTGTTTTCATTTTTATCCTCGTGTTGCTCTAAAGGTTAGAATGGATGCAAAGTTGTTATGATTCCCATTTGCATTTGGGATTATGTGGATTGAGTTCAAGAGGTCCACAAAGTGTTATGAATGCAAAGTTATGCACCATAGTGTAATAATATCTTTAGGTTTGTGGATTTATTTTGCACCTAGTTCATATTAATTCACCTTGATTTTCTTTGATGGGGAGCTAGATGAGAAAAATGTTATAGATTATGATTGTATCAAGTGGTTCACATATGGGTTTGATATGGTTTTTTGGGAGGTTATTTTCAAATTGGATGCCACAATGGATGGGTATACTTAATGTTGATGGATTGGTTGATAAAGGTATTTGGTCAAGTTTGTGACACATCAAATTTGAAGAAGGATTGCTTAAATTAGATCACTTCTAAGGACAATGTTATTGTGTGACAAATGATAACTTGTCACACCTCTATGGGTTTCAAAGGTCTTTGTTTCCATTTTGATGTGTTTGACTTCCTGTGTCCCATGTAGCTATCAAATACTATTAATAGGAGTTTGATGAACTTTTACATCTAGATTTTGGGAGGAAATACAAAAGTTGTGTTAGAAGATTAATCTTTACTTGGTAAAGGTTATTCTTTAATTTTATAATTATTAACTTGTAGGAATATTCCAAAGAAATCCCTACAAGTCTTTTGTCTTTTTGTCTTCTCACACATTTGTCCGGATGACTCATTTTATTTTTAATTCTTTTATTAAGGAATATTTGTAGCCACCTCTTTAAGAGGTTCTTGACACATTGCACACACATAGATGAATGGTGACATTCATTGAGTTGGGAGTTACATTCTAACTCCTCTTCTCATCTTTATTTATTGAGATGCCTCTCCTCTCATTCTTCATATTCAAGCAAGCAAGCTTAAGGCTTAAGTGCTCTCTCTCTCTCTCTCTCTCTTTTTGTATCATTCTTAGGCATTTTACCTCAATTCATAATATTAGGGTTTTTTCTTGTTTTTTCCCCTTATCAAATTCTTGTGTCTCCTTTGCATTTGGTGGTGCTTGGTTTGACCTCTCTATTTCTTGGTAATCTCTTTCCTTCAAATAATGCTCATTAGTTAGTACTTTTCATTGCTCATTTATTTTTCCTTTCATGGTATCAAAACCTTGGTATTACTAATCTTTTTTGAGCTACATTGTTGAAGGTTTACCAGGTTTATAAAGTACACCATTGGAGGCAGAAAAGGAGAAGAGCCAAAAGTCTAATCTTGCTTCTTGTTTATAATATTTTTTCCAACCCTTGTGCAGGATTTCTTATCTAAATATTTCTAAGTTTTTCAAATTTCAAAGCTATATAATTTGCATGTATATTTAATCTTTTGATATTTTTTAGAAACTTAAAGGGTTATATTTCATTTCTAAAAAAATCATTAGTTTTGTACAAATCTGTAAAAAATATTCACTTTATTTTGCATGTTATTATTTCAAAGTTACTTAGGGGAGAGGACCCGATAGTTGAGCATGTTTCAATAGTTGTGATAGTAGTTGTCTATATAATGCCCAATATTTTTGTCAATATTGGACCAATAGTTGTGACTTTAGAGTTGTTAGTGTTGATGATGACTACTCATAATTAAACAAAATGTATTCCTTTGATCTAAAAAGCACCCAATTATGTGATTCCACATCAGCGCTCAATAAAACATGCTGTGAATGCACAAGTATCGGTCTCACTTTTTTTTGGGCTTTTTTGGACACCTTGACAAAAAGCATGCTGATGTGGCATCATATTTGATGACGTGGCCCTGAAACCTTAGTTATAAGCAGGGGACTTGCCAAATAAGCTGCTCTAAAAAATTGAGAGTGATTTGAAATTTCCACAGGATAATTAGAAGCGCGAAGTTAGAGTGCTCAACTAGTAGGTCCTCTCCCCTATCAAAAGTTTTTTATGTACCAAATTTAAGTTGTTTTAAATGCATTCCTAATATAAATTTTATATAGATTTTAAGTGTATCTCTCTTAATAAAAACGTTCGATTTTAAAAAAAAATTAATATTAAAGTTTACTTTCATCTCTTACAACCTATGTTATGAAAATCGAAAGGTTTTATTAGTAAAATTTATTTTAATTTAAAGCTACGTTTAATAGTCTTTATAAATTTTTTTTTATATAAAGCTTTTAAAGATTTAACTTAATTTTCTTTAGAGTTTATTAAAATATTAATTAATTATATTAAATTTTATTAAAATCTTTATTCATTTAATTTAATTTTTCTTATTATTATTTATTAAATAATATTACTTTATTTTAAAATTTGGTATAATATTCATAATAAATTTAATTAATTAATTATTTTATATAGTTTTTCTAAAAAAGTTTTAAAATTTTTTTTAGTTTTAATGGGTTTATTTTTAGGCAATTTATTTAAAAAAAAAGATATTTTTAACAAGCAAACATTTACAATAGTTATTGTGAATTTTTTATTGCAATCATGTCAATTTTAATTCCTGAAATTAAATTAACTAGTTCTAACTATCATTCTTGGAAAATTCATATCTCTTTTATTTTTCATTTTAAACATCTTTTGGCTGTTGCTACGAATCCCAAATCAAAACCCAATCCATCTGCATCCCAAGATAAACAAGAAAAATGGAAGGTCAAAAATGAGGAAGCCCTTGGCCTCATAGGTATTTCCATGTCACCTGAACTATATGTTCACATTGGGACATGTACAACAACCTATGAAGCACGGGACAAACTCAAAACTATTTATGATAGTTCAAATGAATCTAGAAAAAAATCAACTTGAAGATCTAAGGTATTCTGATTTTAAATCTATAGATGATTTCTTATTAAAGTTTGATGGTTTGAATAGTCAATTGCATGGTTTAGGAATATAATTAGAAGATCTTAGATTAATTTATCTTATTCTTAAAAAATGTCTTCCTAGGCAATTTCAACAATTTATTACTAATATTCATGCCCAATTAGCTATTCCTTATTTAGCTACTCAATTAATTTATGACATTTTTCGTAATTTATTAAGACAAGAAGAAGCTAAGTTAATTCAGTTTAGCAATCTTAAGTCTAATGAACATGCTTTTTTGTCTAATCATAAGCAAAATTTTAAGTCTCATTCTAAACAAGATTATAATACTAAACCTCATTATAATAATGGCAATGATCCTAGAAAGTTTAACTCTTTTAAGAGACCTTATTGCACTTATTGTAATAAGGATGGTCATTGACAAAATACTTGTTTTAAGAAGCAAAATGAGAAAAATCCTATAAAGCAAAATAATCAACAACAAAATAAGCCTAATAATCATAAGTTTCAAAATAATGCAAATCAATCTAGATGTGCTTTTACTTGTGGTTTTAATGTTTCTCAACCTCTTGAATGGGTTATTGATTCAGGTGCATCTCAACATGTTACTTCACATAAAGAAGTTTTTGAGTCTATGCAACCTGATATATCTAATGTTCCTCTTCAACTTGCTAATAATCATACTTGTAAAGTAGGAGCAATTGGAGATGTGAATGTTCCTAATGGTAAATTACATGATGTTTTATATGTTCCTGAATTAAAGACTATCTTGTTTTCAGTTGCTAAGCTTTGTCAAGATTATTAAATGGAATTTTACAAAGATATGTGCTATGTTATTGATCTAAAATAAAACAAGGTAATTTCTAATGCTAAATTAGACAATGATAATTTGTTCAAATTTTATGAGTTTGCTCAATCTAGATGCTCTTTAATATCTACCATTGATTTCAATGTTTGGCATGAAAGACTTGGTCATATTAATGCTAACAATATTTCCTTGATGCAAAAACTTAATATGGTAGATGGATTGCCTAGTATTGTTCCATCTAAAATTGTATGCATAGGATGCATGAGTGGTAAGATGCATAGGGAATCCTTTCCACACAATCAATCATGGAGGGCAACTCGTAAGTTGCACCTAGTTCATAGTGACCTTTTGAGACCCATGGAGAATAACTCCATCAAAGGATCAAGGTATGCACTTTTGTTGATGAATATTCTAGAAGAACTTGGATCTATTTTCTTCATAGTAAGGATCAAGTTCTTGATATATTTTTTGAATTTCATAAATTTGTTGAAAGATAATCTGGTTTTAAACTCAAAATTCTTAGAACTGATAATGGTAAAGAATATGTGAACAATGATTTTAATAGTTATTTGAAATCATTTGGTATTAAACATGAGCTAATTATTCCCTATACATCTCAACAAAATGGTGTAGCAGAAAGGAAGCATAGAGCTATTGTTGAAATGGCTAGATGTATGTTACATGCTAAAAATATGTCTTTTAAATTTTGGACAAAAGCTATGTTTTGTGCTAGTTACATTATTAATAGGACTCCTACTAAAGCTTTAAAGGATATAACTCCTAAAGAAGCTTGGTCCGATAGGAAGCCCAATCTTCAACATTTAAGAATTTTTGGTTCAATTGCTTATGTTCAAAAACCTTAACAAAAGAGGCAAAAATTAGATCCTAAATCTTCTTATCATATTTTTGTTGGTTATGATGAACATTCTAAAACTTATAGAGTTTATAACCCTCTTCCTAACAAAGTTAAAGTTGCTAGAGATGTATGCATTGCTAAAAATGGTGTTCACGATTGTTCTAAAGTGCATGATAGTGAATCTTCTCAAAATAAAGTTATTGTTGCAAAGAATAATCCTCAAGTTGAATCTTCTTTTAACCCTCCTAATGCATCTCTTACTCATAATGATAGTGATGATGAAAATGTTGAAATTTCTCCTCATTATTCTTCTTCTAGTGACGATACTCCTACATCTAAAAGAAAACCTAAATGGTTTAAAAATTTTATGCAAGAAAGTGAGGATATTTTAGCTAGAATGAATAAATCTAAAACTAGAAAGGAAAATTATTATAATTATGCTTTGATGTCTAATATTATGAATTCAAATGATCCTCAAACTTATGAACAAGCTAAAGATCAACCTCATTGGCAAAAGGCTATGCAAGAAGAATATGATACTTTAATTGCAAATCAAACTTGGGATTTAGTTCCTTTACCTCATGGTAAGAATCTTGTTTCATGCAAATGGTTGTATAAAACTAAGGTTAATACAAATAATGAAGTTAACAAGTTTAAAGCTAGATTAGTTGCTAGGGGCTTCTCTCAAGTTGAAGGCTTAGATTATAATGAAACATTTTCTCTAGTAGCTAAGATTCCAACTATTAAATTAGTTCTTGCTTTAGCTTCTCATACGCATTGGCCTATTCATGAAATGGATGTTAAAAGTGCATTTTTAAATGGTGATTTACATGAAGAGATTTAAATGTCTCAACCTTTGGGTTTCATTAAGGAAGGTAATGAACATCTTGTTTGCAAATTGAAGAAATCAATATATGGTTTAAAACAATCTCTTAGAGAATGGTATTTTAAGATTAATGCTTTCTTTCTATCTCAAGGTTTAATTAGAACTAAAAATAATCCAAATTTATATATTAAGCATAGTGAAAATGATATTGTGATTTTTATTTTATATCTTGATGATTTAATTATCACTTCTAGTTCTAACAATTTGATTAGTGATGTTAAGTCTCAACTCAATCAACAATTTCAAATGACTAATTTAGGACTATTACATTAATTTTTGGGTATGGTTAAGGAGATTACTTGAAGACTTGGATCTACCTCAAAAGGATCCCACTCCTTTGTATTGCGATAATCAAAGTGCTATTGACAAATAATATAATTTTTCATGCAAGGACCAAGCACATTGCTCTTCAACATCACTTCATTAGAGAGCACATTAAAGACAAGCAAATTTCTCTTTTGTATTGTAAAGGTGAAGATCAAGTTGCAAATATTCTCATCAAAGCTCTTTGTAAAGATAAATTTCTCTTTCATTGTAAAATTCTAGGATTAAAACCCATTGAAGGGTTTGATGTAAACTCCCCAAGTGAAGCTTAAGGGGGGATGTTAGAAGATTAATCTTTACTTGCTAAAGTCTATTCTTTAATTGTAAGTATTTATTAACTTGTAAGAATATTCAAAAGGAATCCCTACAAGTCTTTTGTCTTTTTGTCTTCTCACACATGTGTGAGGATGAATCATTTTATTTTTAATTCTTTTATTAAAGAATATTTGTAGCCACCCCCTTAAGAGGTTCTTGACACATTGCACACACATAGATGAATGGTGGCATTCATTGAGTTGGGAGTTACATTCTAACTCCTCTTCTCACCTCTATTTATTGAGGTGCCTCTTCTCTCATTCTTCATATTCAAGCAAGAAAGCTTAAGGCTTAAGTGCTCTCTCTCTTTGTATCATTCTTAGGCATTTTTCCTCCATTCATAATTGTAAGATAGGGGGACCACCCACTGCAAGGCCCCAGGTCACGAAAGGCTAAGAGCAGAAAAACTACCCTAACTTACCTCAACTTAAAGGAGGGTTAGAGTAGGAGGGATGAGAATGATGAGGATTATGCGTCCTTCGATCACCCTGCGATCCCGAGAATTGAAGGGATACTAGAAGAGTCGCTTTCCAGAGTAAACTCTGCATCTTAGGTAGCTCTTCGTCCAAGGACAAAAGCATGGTTATGGGATGACAGTGCGACGCGTTGGCGTCCATACGACCAAAAAACCAGAGAGATGAGGTTTTTCTCTAAGGAAGGACTAACAACCTAGTCTACAAGTTTCTAGAATGAAAAAATAGTATTAAGAAGTATTAAAAATACAGATTAACGTGATAAATAAAGTATATTACTGAGAGGGTGATGAAGATGATCTCGTAGAATATCCTCCTCCATAACATGCTTCGAACTCTCTCCACCTGCACACAATAAACAGAGAAGTTGTTGGGACTGTATAGGGACTTGCCTCAGTCAGACTCTCATCATGGTGTTTCCACCTCCACGAACAACCAAGTTTGAAATGATATAAATAACGATAAAGAAGGGAAATACAAGCTACATATGCAAGAAACACTACAAAATAGTATGTGCTTACTCAACCGAATACGATAGAGGAGATGAGAGGAGCTTACCACCTCTGTCCAAAGCACTCAAAGCTTATCGAGGAGTGAATGAGAGGAGCTCAAGCCTCTTCTTCCGTGGTGTTTGTATTGCACTCACACTATCGAAGTTATGGAGTAGTGGATTACTGCAATGGAGTGAAAGAATGCTGCTAGAAAGCTTGAACGAGTGTTGAAAGAGTGGAGAAAATTTGAAGTGATGAACTCAAGATCTGTCAAAACTTGAGAATGGATGGAATGGTCAAGAATATGAAGGAGAAGGTGAAAAATGGCCATATTCAGGTTGGCCAACCAAAGAAGGGCGTTACACTTCGACTTCCAATCAAAAGTGTAACGTCTCTGTAGTCTCTAGCCGCAGGAATCTGCCAGGGACGTAAGTGTGCCGCGTGAACATCTGTGCGCCGCGCGGTCGTCCCCGACATAAACACCCCCACTGACACACAAACAAGGTGCCAAGTGGAATGCAGGCAATGGGCTTAAGTGGAATTAAACCTCCTCTTTCGGTTTTCCAAAGTGTAAGGGGGTAAAAGGGAATTTGCGTTAGGGGTGCAAATTCATGTTCATACATTTTCCCCCCACTTTAGCAAGCACGAGTACTGATGAGTGCTTCGGTAAAGTAGAGTGGTAAGGAAATAAAAAAGTAAGAGATGTATACCTGAATTGACGAGGAAGCAGAGCACGGTCTGGCAAACCCATAAGTGCAGGAAAGGACTTCATAGTTCCGTGGAACCATAAAGCTGAAGTATGAAAATTCCTCACAAGCTCACTATCTTGCAAGGGGGGTATCCTTCAAGAACTCTCACATGAAGGAAACCAGGAAAAACACCTTACAGACCTGCAGACCTCCAAGGAAGGTATCCCTCAAAAACTCTCACATGAAGGAAACTAGGAAAATCACCTTACAACCCCGCATACCTGCAAGGAAGGTATCCCCCAAGAACTCTCACATGAAGGAAACTAGGAAAAGCACCTTACAACCCCGCAGACCTGCAAGGAAGGTATCCTCCAAGAACTCTCACATGGAGGAGACCGAGAAAGTGCCTTATAGACCTATAGACCTGTAAGGAAGGTATCCCCCAAGAAATATCACATGAGGGAGACCGAGTAGAGGGGACTCCACAGAGTCAGAGATGGCAACATGTTTACCCGTAGATAGAACACATCAAGAAGCGGCCGCGTAGGCCAGTGAATAGAGAGTCACACAGACCATTGCTAAGTTGTAAGACTTTCAAAGGGGTCCCTCGGGAACCCTTCAAAATAAAGGAGGGTCCACTCAAGGGACGCATTGTTTGAAAGATGAATTCAAGTCGGGCTGCCCCCAAGCTAGACGTAAGGATGCAAGGATGATCTAGTCGGGCTACCCTCAGACTAGACGTCGAGGTGTGGAACTGGTCTAGTTGGGCTGCCCCCAAGCTAGATGCCATAAAACTTGTTGAAAGTTTTTGAAGGGGTCCCTCGGGAACTCGGTGTGAAAAGAAGGGGTCCACTCAAGGGACACACTATTCAAAAAGCTTAATGTATTCCTTCTCGAATCGATTCGTCACCAAGGAATCCTTTTGAAAGATGTTCACTTCATCAAGGAATTCGAAAGGAATCAAATGTGCTCATGCAAGGGGAAGACTAAGACCGTTCCCGCTTCAGAGGAGGATTTCCATGTCCTTTCTTTACGAATCCATGATGAAGGAAACACGTTCCGCTAGGGTTTCAAGTTGAGAATGCAATTCTAAAAAGGAAGTGTGTGGAGGATCCTTGAGAAAAGATTCGTTTGGTAATGAATGCATTTTCTAAAGACCAAGTGATGTAGAAGAGGCATTGTCACACATGAAAGGGACAACTCAAGCAAAGATGAGAGAAAGATAAAGAAAAAGGTAAAAGAAGAAAGATCACACACAAAGGGCACAGGGGGATTTGGTTTCACGAGGTCAGATCTGACTTTATTTATATATATGTAGGTAACCACAGTAAGAGGAGAAAGCTCATCAATCCCCGACCAAATTAGGAAGAATGTACGAAAGACAAAGTAAAATAAAAAATTGGGTGAACATGGAAGAAGGCCAAAATGCTCCCGATGCTTTGCATCATCCCCAACTTACCGAAAGTCAATCAAAAACATGGAAGAATGATGACACATATAGAGGAAGGTTTACAACATAAACACCATGCCTGTATCCAAGCACCAACAGGGGTGACGAGGGTCATCTAGGCAAATTTAGCACGATCACAGGGGAAGCACATGTCACGAAACACACACACACATCTAATCTAAAGATTAAGAAGAGGGTCTTTGCCTAACACTGGTCAACTAGGAGGTCATCAACTTCCTACTCTATATCATCAAAGGGGGAAGGATGATGAGCTTGCAATGATGTAATGTTAAGGGGAGGAGATTTTGATCCTTCCGCAACAAGGGTCAAGGCAGAGGGACCTATGAGGTCTCCGCTGGTTAGCTCTTGTGGGTCTAGGGTCAACGACCTAGCGAAGATCGTTGAAAGGGTTGGAACTTCATCCACCAAGTTAAACATGCGCTTAACAGGAGTACCATGTTTCACCTCAGAAAACAGAGGAGTTTGCACCCGAGGTTCACCGAGGGACTCGGGAGTGGTGACAAACTCGGGGGAGGCTGGGATTGGTTCTATTGCTAGGACAAAACAAGTCATCATAGGGCCACCCTTCAGAGAAGGTGGGATCTTCTTACGTCCTCCATTGCTGGAGGGGTCACTCTACCTTCTTCTTCATTGGAGGAGGTGAACTCCCCACAGATGAAACAAGGAGGGTCGAGGGAGAAGAGGAAATAATTATAGTGGACACAACCGAAGTGTTCACCATGTCCATGGGCTTTGGGAAAGGCAAGATATCCGGGACGAAAGTCAACAAGGGCAGCTCCTTTGAAGGAGCTATGAACACTTGCACCCTTCCACACAAGTGTGTGTTCATAGCGGGAGTCAGTAGAGACGAAAGGAGGGAAAGAGGACACATCAGGAGATGCGGTCTTCTCTTCCTCCTTCTTCTATAAGGAGGCTTTCTCGGCTAGGAGAGCCTTCGTCGATGCCTACGCTCGTGCGCAAGGCATTTTCTACAACTCTTTGAACCAAGAGCCAAAACTTGCGAAGGGAAAGAAGGATCTTGTTCAGCCATAGGAGTGTCCTGCACAACCGTCTCTAGCGGAAGGGTAGAATTCTGAATGGGAGAAGGAGGGGCAGGCTCGAAAGCAACGCGAGGAGTTGACTCTAACGCCTTGGTGGCGGGCCTCTTCCCATTTACTATTTTAGGAAAAGGAACAGTAGGAGGCCACAGAGGCCGAGACAGAGAGGACTCTCCATGGGGGTTTTAAGTCTTCCATACCGAATGGGCCTAGGCTCTATGGGTAAGACAATAAGCTCAAATGTAGGATGCTTGGCCTTTCACCAAGCAGGCACCATGGTATTCTCTCACAAATGTGAGAAAGAAGTAGATGGTACCACGAAAGGATGAGAGGAAGCATCGGGCTGAACCATGGAAGAGGAAGAAGGGGGATCTCAAGATTGCTTCCCTTCTTCTCTTCTACGTGCCTTGGCGGCATCACTATCAACCTTTAAGCAAGCTCTATGCAAGATAACATAGGGTGAAGGAGGGTATCTCACTTTCGGCCTTGCGTGCCCTTTCTTATAGTTTTGATACGTGTGGTGTAGGAGGTCCTTCCTAGGTGGGAGAGGACCAAGAGAGGCAGGCCAAAAGTAATCCAAGGTATAGTTGCCACATGCGATCGACACTTTATAACTGGTGTCATGGACAACGTGTACCGAACCTCCATGAATAAACTTTAGAAATTTGTGTATAACCGAGGGAACTAAGTTCATAGCTACTAGCCAGGGGATACCTCGCTTCACTCTGAAGAGTTCAAACCCTAGGATGATGTCAAACTTAAGGCTTACAGATTTAGGTCCAACAAGGACCGATAGGACAATACCCCCTGTAGGAGGTATAAAAATTCCGTTGTGTGTGCAGACAGTACTTTCAGGTGTATCATACCCATCCTTATGCAAGAAGTTAATCAACATGATCTCCTTAGTTATAATATTCACTTGCGATGTTGGGTCAATGAGAACGCCTGCTACAGTGTTCCCATTTATCCGTGTAGGAATGTAAATAGGAGATGGATCTCTATTGAAGCCCATCGCTAGGTCTTGTGAGGTAAAGGTTATGCTAGTACCACTACTCATAATCTACACAGAGGGGATAGGTTGATTAAGGAAAGAGGCCATCACGTACACCAAATAGTACTTCTACAGAGCCTCCTAAGGTTTGCGGGATAAAGTTGTGACCCAATTAAGGTTTCATTACACAATACTTTGGAACCTTCCAACTATGCCTACTAGGGGTCGCAGGTTGGGTTGAAAGGCGAGAGCCTCACAATACTCACACCTACAACACTCCTAGGATACAAGGAAAGGAACTTTCAGTATCACAAAAAGGAACCAAAATGGTTCACGTCGGGTTCACCAAAATGTAAGATAGGGGGACCACCCACTACAAGGCCCTAGGTCATGAAAGGCTAAGAGTGGAAAGGCTGCCTTAACTTACCTCAGCTTAAAGGAGGGCTAGAGTAGGAGGGATGAGTATGATGAGGATTATGTGTCCTTCGATCACCCTGCGATCTCGAGTATTGAAGGGAGACTAGAAGAGTCGCTTTCTAGAGTCAACTCTGTGTCTTAGGTAGCTCTTTGTCCGAGGAAAAAAGCATGGTTTTGGGATGACAGCGTGACACGCTAGTGTCTCACAGGTGCGCTGGCGTCCATACAACCAGAAAACCAGAGAGACGAGGTTTTTCTCTAAGGAAGGACTAACAACCTAGTCTACAAGTTTCTAGAATGACAAAATAGTATTAAGAAGTACGAAAAGTCATAGATTAACATGTTAAAGGAAGTATATTACCAAGAGGGTGACGAAGATGATCTCGTAGAATATCCTCCTCTCTAGCTTGCTTCAAACTCTCTCCACCTGCACACAATAAAGGGAGAAGTTGTTGGGGCTGTATAGGGGCCTGCCTCAGTCAGACCCTCGTCTTGGTGTTTCCACCTCCATGGGAAACCAAGTTTGAAATGATATAAATAACGATAAAGAAGGGAAATACAAGCTACACATGCAAGAAACACTACAAAATAGTATGTGCTTACTCAACCGAATACGATAGAGGAGATGAGAGGAGCTTACCACCTCCTTCCAAAGCACTCAAGGCTTGTGGAGGACTGAATGAGAGGAGCTCAAGCCTCTACTACTGTGGTGTTTGTCCTACGCTCGCACTATCCGAGTGATGGAGTAGTGGATTGCTGCAATGGAGTGAAAGAATGCTACTACAAAGATTGAATGGGTGTTGAAAGAGTGGAGAAAATATGAAGTGATGAACTCAAGATCTGTCAAAACTTGAGAATGGATGGAATGGTCAAGAATATGAAGGAGAAGGTGAAAAACAACCATATTCGGGTTGGCCAACCGAAAAGGGGCGTTACACTTTGACTTCCAATCGAAAGTGTAACATCTCTGTAGTCTCCAGCCGCAAGAATCTTCCAGGGACGTAAACGTGCCGCACATACGTCTGTGCGCTGCACGAGCATCCTCGACAGAAATGCCCCCACCGACACACAAACAAGGCGCCAAGTGGAATGCAAGCAATGGGCTTAAGTGGACTTAAACCTTCACTTTCGGTTTTCCAAAGTGTAAGGGGGTAAAAGGGAATTTGCATTAGGGGTGCAAATTCATGTTCATACAATAATATTGGGGTTTTTTCTTGTTTTTCCCCTTATCAAATTCTTGTGTCTCCTTTTCATTTGGTGGTGCTTGGTTTGGCTTCTCTATTTCTTGGTAATCTCTTTCCTTCAAACAATGCTCATTAGTTAGTACTTTCTATTGCTCATTTATTTTTCCTTTCAAGTTGCTTAAGGTATGAAGAAACTCAAAAGATGTGTAAGTGGTCTTATCTTGCACCTTGGAAAATATCATAGTGAAAATGTGGTAAAGAATGATAACGGGGTTTGAAATCCTTATTGGCTCCATAATCTAATTGAATCTAGTTTGTTATGAATTTAGGGTCTTGAAGTTGCTAGTTTGAAGTTCATAGGATTTTGTTTGCTTTAGAAAACCCAACATGGAGTCAATCTTGGTGTAATATAATCTTGGAATTGGATATTCTTTGCAAATAATTCTTTAATTTGTAATCTATTTGTTCTTCAAGTGTCAAACCTAAAATAATATGGTAATCTAGTTTTGGGTGAGTTCGGATCTAGGTTTTTACTATTTTTATGTCCAAATTCCTTCCTTATATAGACATAGGCGAATAAAATTTTAGATTGGTTCAATACTGGTTCATGTTTGGATGTGGCTTTAAATCGATTTAGTTATCTTTGGATTCCAACTACACCAATACATTTTTGAGCTTGAATGAGGTTTTACATTTAGTTAGATTTGGGATTCACATTTGAATTTTCTTTGCACCCAAGTTGAATTTTGACATGCTTCAAATTCGTCCTAGGCCTAGAGTTTTAAAATATATGGTTTATTTCTAGTGTAAAGTCAGTGAATGAAAGTGACTCGATGGTGATACATTGGTATGTGTGGTATTGTTGATTCCAACTAGAATGTTAGGGTTTGTCCACTTGGAGTCTCTATGGGATGCGTTGGCAACTTCTGATTGGCTCTTAACTTCTTGAGGAGCAACAAGAATGTATGCACATTGTATTTATATCTCTTATGTAGGGACTTCACATCCAAATTTTTTAGCATGACTTTGTGCCAATTTTATCACCATGTTGCTCCAAAGATGTAGTGAATCAAAAGGTGATTTATTTCCTTATTGATAAGAAGTTTGGGTTTGATTTTTAGATGCTTTAAAGTCTACTGGTTGCTCTCTAGTTTCATGGATGTGAAATACTTGAGGCTTACTTTAATGTACTTTTGCATTTGATCTTGGCTTCACACCATGAATGAGAATTTATGGATTTGGTTTGCTTTAATTATTTTTAGATGCTAAGGGTCTATTGTATTTAGATTGAGTTTCAGGTGAAGTCCATATATTGAGTAACTTGTGGTAACATGGTAGGGTCAACATGACAAGTTATAGCCTAGTTGGCTTGTTGGTTGTACACCCGAATGCTCTTGGTGATGACATGGCAATTTGTGGTTAGTGGTTCACCTTAAAGAAGGAAATGGGAAAATTTGATGATGTTTTAAATTTGGTATATTCATGTGTTTAGGTTTGGTTGTTTTTCATCACCTTGGTACCATTTTTGAATTTGAGTTCCTTTGAAGTAATAATGGATAAAAAACACTTTGGAATGATTTTCAACTAGGATGCCTCTAAGGATTTTTTTTGGGCTTGTGATTGCATTTGAGGGTATGATAGTTGTTGATCTCATGATATCTTCTATTAATGGTCTTAAAGTGGCAACTCTTAATCATATTAAATCTAAAGGTTTTTTTGCTAGGAATATTTAGGTTCCAAGATATCTGGATATTCATTGTTTATTTCTTTGAGAATGCTTGAGTTTTTTTGTATGGAAAAAGGGAATATTATTATTATTTTAGCTTGGAAAGGAACTTCCACACATGTTCAGTGGTCAACTAGGTTTCATTGTCTTGTAGATTTCTTGAGAATAAAAAGGTCTCTACTTGTTTTTGAGATCACTCAACTTCTTCTTGGTTATCTTTCCTAGCTTCTTTAGTTTGCTCATAAATCTCACATGAACCATCTTCTTTCTCCTCCTCCTCCTCCTCCTCTTATTTCTTCTCATCCTCAAATCCATCTCTTTTTTCTTCTTGAGGTGCATCTTCCAAATTAATTTCAAAATGCACTATCCTTTCCTTATCTTTATCTTTTGGCTATTTAGGATAAAAAATAGCTCTAAGTTCCTTGAAAATCACATCTCTAGAATAGATAACTTTCTTGGTTAGTGGATTCCAAAGCTTATAAATTTTAACATTCTCACCATATCCAATGAAAATACAACTTTCTACTTTTGGATCCAACTTAGATTGCTTTTATTTAAGCACATGAAGATAATATTCATAGCCAAATACTCTTAAATGTGAAACATAAGGTTTCTTACTTGTCCACACTTCATAAGATGTAAAATCAAGACCCTTACAAGGAGATCTATTTAACAAGTAACACAAAGTACTCATAACTTCTTCCCAAAAACATCTATCCAACTGTGAACTACTTAATATACTTTTGGCTCTTGCCATTATTATTCAGTTCATACTTTTTGCCACCCCATTTTGTTAAGGAGTGTATGAAGTAGTCTTTTGTTCAATAATACTTGTACGCTTACAAAACTCATCAAATTATTTAGAACAATATTCTCCACCATTGATGTCTCAAAACCTTAATCTTAAAATCTAATTGCTTTTCAACTAAGGCCTTAAATTATTGAAACTCAGTGAAAGTTTTAGATTTATGTCTCATAAAATAAATCCAAGTAAATATTGGAACATCATTAATGAAGGACACAATATCTAGGTTTTCCAACATATTCAATATCCATAGGACCAAATACATCTGAATGAGTAATTTCTAATTTAATCTTAGCTTTTTTATTGCTTGAAGGAAAAAATATGCTTTATTTTGTTCACCAAACACACAATTTTCACATAAATCAAAATTTTCATTAGAATAAGAAAAAATGTCTAACAAGTTCTTACTTAAAATAGTCTATAAGTTGGAACCACTTATGTGACCCAATCTACGTGGTGTCACAATATACATATATTTTCAAAAAAATTGTTACATTGGTAGAGTTAAAATAGTGGTGAAATCTATCCTAAGAAAATTTCCCATCCTTGTCCCTCTCACTATCACTAAAATTCCTCTTATCAATTTATAACTATGCTTTTCAAAAGTTACATATATTCTCAAATCATTGAACTTAGATGTTGAAATTAGATTTCTAGCTAATCTAGGAATATATAAAACACCAAGGAGGGTTTTTATCCTCTCATCATTGAAATGCAACTATACCTTTCCCTCTCCAATAATAGGATATGAACTATCATCCCCAAGGTATACTTCTCCTCCATCATATTCTTCATATATGGAAAAGAACTAATTATGAAGAGTCATATGATAGGATCATCTTGAATCAATCAACCAATGTACATTATAAATACTATTATATGAAGAAAGTAAAGCTTCATCACCTTAATAAGAGGATTTCTTTATGGTGGCGTAGACATGTAAAAATGATCTAACACATATCACATATCCTAAACTGCATTTTTCCATTATCAACATCACTTTCATTATCACTATTTCATTTCATCTCATTAACATCATTTACATTATTAACCCTATTTTCCTCTATTAATTGAATAATCCTTAATTATTTAATTAATTCACTATTTTATCATTAATCTAACTTTATTCCTCCTGATTAATTAAATAAACATCAATTATTTAATTATGTCACTAATATACCTTATTCATCTAAATGAATTAAATTGTTATCATTAATAATTTAATTAATCCACTTTCCCTTCTCTAAACTTGAATAATTAAATCAATTATTCAAAATCATTCAACATGGTCAACAAACAAATATATCTCTATTTGTTAAAGTCAAAAGAAAACTTGCACACTCATATCCAATGTTAATTAATTATTCAATTAATTAATTATCCTCACCCCTTTATGATTGAGTAAATCATGAACACCGATTTCTCACTCTAATTGGCTAACTAACCTATCTATTTACTAACTCAACCTAACTTTCTCAATCCCACTAACCACTCAACCTGATTTTCTCAATCCCACCAATCATTCCAATCTAATCCCACTAATTATCCAATTAAAATATTTAATTGGATCAATCAAATGAGTTAATTGACCAGTCTATTTCCTCTCAACGGTTCTCAACCATTGATCGTGATCTTTCACTACCGAATCTTGATCGTCCATATGAAACCTAAAAATCTATAAAATAACCTTCTTCCTTCTGAAAAACGATCAGGGAATCTAGAGAATTTGTGTAAAGAGGTCATGTTGAATTGACTATCAATTTCTTAAGAGAAAATACATACATATTTGATCACCATTAACATACCTTTTGAAGCTTTTTGCACAACAATGGAGGCTTTATATTGACCCAAGTGATCTGACATCAATACCAATTACACTTCACCATGGGATGGTAGCATTGTAATGCTTGAATTTGTTTTATGTTCTCTTTTATGATAACATTGTTCATCAAATTCTTAGTTTTATAATTTCATTTCATGAGTAAGTTGGGATTTGTCTTTGCTTTGATCTCTTTTGTTTGATTTCATTATTGTTTTCCTTATGCTCATCTCTTCCCTTACATTAATTGGCACACCCAATGGGACCTAGGTCCTTAACACTGATGTTTTTATAAGGTTTTGTGACCAGTTATAGGTTCCAGAACATTGACATCTTTTGTAGGAAACACTATTGCTATCTGGCACACGAAAGTCCCAGAATTTTAACGTGGTTGTAGTTACGATTTTACCTCGGTTGTCGTAAGTTTGACCGTTATCGTCAAAAAGGTCACTATTTTCTGTTCTATGTTGTGGGTTTTTAACATAGCTAACATTTACAGAACCGATTTCATCCTAAATAGGTCTACTATTGTACATTTTTTGTACCGTTATCATCTGAGGGAGCCACAATCATTTCAGTGAAAAGGTTGCTATTGTACTAAATAGGCCTGCCACTATTTTGAGTTTTGTTTCTGCTTCAATTTGTAAATTTTTTGGATTTTCGGTACACCTAACCCTAACCACTCATTGTTTGTTGTGCTTGTGAGATTTTTTAACATTGTTGGTGCAACCCTTGCAAGATTATGGTGTGTTTTCATGTGAACAACTAGAAATTTTCTTGAAGAGTTGACAAACGGTCCAAGGCCTTTCAAATTTTCAAAGCATTTTTAGTTAAAAAAATTCATTTTGGTGTACCTAAAAAGAACCTACAAATCTCACACTTCATTTTGGTGCATTTAAAATTGAACAATCAAATTTCACACTTTAGTTTGGTGCATTTAAAATTGAACAATCAAATCTCACATTTTGTTTTGTTGTACTAAAAATTGATTTCACATTTCATTTTGGTGTACCTAAAAGGAACCTACAAATCTCACATTTCGTTTTGGTGTACTAAAAATTGATTTCACATTTCATTTTGGTGTACCTAAAAAGAACCTACAAATCCCACATTTCATTTTGGTGCAATAAAAACGAGCACAACTTGAGATGTTTACTTTGGTGCATTAAAACTTGATTACAAATATTTCATGTTTCAATTTGGTGCATAAAATTGAACAAATCATTTTTTATGATTACAGTGGAATTTCTTGCTTGAAGTATCAAACATTTTGAAGTTGGTGCATCTAAAAAACAAATTGTTATCTTTACACACATCACTTTTGGGCTTAAAGTGAAATTGCTATAAATTGTCTATTGTGTTCACTGTGTTTGGCAAACCAAGTGTGTATCCTCTCCCCCTACATATTTGGATGATCTTGGGTGATGAGAAACACTTTAGGTTTCACAATTTATTTTAACATCATCACCTTTAGATCGGGCCTGCCTTGAGATACATCCTGCACTGGAGAACTCAAGGCAACCCAAAGCGATATTTCCCTCAGGCTTCTATATAAATTAGCTTCGGTGAAAACCTGGGTCTAATAGGCGATTTCGTGGTTGATAGTACCATTTAGAATGGGGAGGTATCCACATACGTGTGAGGTATAATTAGTCCCATAGTAGGAGTGGTTAAAGCCTTGAGTGGCTTGTTGGATATTAGCCAAGCGTCGAGTCCCCTGAGTAGTGACTAAAAACTTTATGGTAGTTTGCGCACCTTATTGATTGAGATATTCTACTTGGTGACATGGTTTAGTGTAATGGATGCACACCATACCCTAAATATACTTTACTCACCATATGAAATCCCTTGAGTTGAGACATAAATCCTTGGCTTAGCATAAGCTACTTGTAGCTTTCCGAGGAAAGGATGATCTGGGTTATCCTTCCATTCTAGGAGGCCCCTATCTGTCCACTCTCGAAAGAATTAAGTGTATACATCCCTTGGGGTGTCCCTACCCTTGAGTTAAAGGAGCTTCCAAGTTGTGGGCCTCAAAGTGTTTCCATTGGCCAATTTGACCTTAAGGATAATATTGCTTAAAATATTTTCGATGTTGTTACCAGTTTAAACTTGGGTTGATTTTGGCCTCTTATCATTGAAACATACAATCAGGTTATACACTTTGTTTGATGTGATTTATCACTTGCTATATCTTAAACACAATTTTCAAAACATCAGATCAAACAAGCATCTCAAACTTACAAACTTATCCAACAAATTGCTGCCAAGAAACTAATTTTTTTGGAAACAAAGCCGCTACTATTATTTCTATCACTTTTGTTCTAAATTATTGCCACTGTCGTCCTGAGTTTTCACTACTTCTATCAAAAAGTTCACAATTGTCCTCTCTGTTTCACTAGTCATAATTTTAAACAGAGACCACTTTTGCTAAAATTGTTGTAGTCGTTTTGAAAAAGCAACTGCTACTGTCTTGAAAATTTACGCTATTGTCCTAAACATAAACCACTATTGTCCTATATTTTGGTGCGAATCAAAATTGGTCCAAAACTAGTTAATCCATCATCCTTTGAAACACAAATAATCAAACTTGCAGCAAATCATATCACCATCTTTCCATATTGTGATGTCACTTTTTCTCTTATGGTTATTAAGTATTAGCAACAAATTTAATATAATGAATGTTACAATTTACAATATGCAATGTTAGGAAAATAAATATGAATAATTAATGTAAGGTACAAACATGTGACAGTTAAATAATAAACATAGTAAATGGAATAACACCTCCACATAGTTAATCATATTAACACCAAATCATATAGACAATATTCTCAATATTATTGAATTAATGGTTCTTGTTAGAATCAAACATGCTCTAATACCATGTTAGAATTGGCTATGGATGCTAAGATCTATGGACCAAATAGAAAGCACAAAGAAGAGAGAAAATAATATGACAAGAATAAACTGTATTCAATGTCAATGATAATGGAATGATTCAATGTGTGTTTACAATGAGAGACCCCTTGGTTATATAGCCAAGGTGAGAACATAGGAGTGCATAAGATTATGACAAGTGTTGTAATCTTATGACATGAGACAACAATGAAAAGCTATCACTCCACCTAAAGTGGAAAGGTGATAATGTGATAACCACCACAAATAGTGGATCTACCACAAAAGGTGGAACCCTAATCACATGATATGTCCATGAAAGGTGGAGGTGATAAAGTAATAAGAAGATAAGTCCACCAAAGGTGGAAATTCTCCAACAACTCCTATGTGGTCCCTAAGTAAACTTAACTAAGGTGTAATTATGACCTAGGACAAGGTACAAAAAATTTAATTACACCAACACCCCCCCTTAAGTGCAACTTAGGAAGAATGTACACAAATGCAAACAATGCAAGATGGGTGCCGACAACTAGGCCACAACAACTAGGCCATGTTAGGTACCCATGTACAAATGCAATGCAATCTCTCACAAACGGAGAAAAGGAGAAAACCCAGTGGGACAAAACTCCTCCCCAAAAGAGAGATGAAATACAAAATGGAAATGCTCTCAATCATGAATGAGAAGGTAAAAACCCCATGTGAGAAAAAAGACCCCCCATAAGAGAGAAGTAGAAGAGAGACTAGGCAGCCCCCCCTCAATGTTGAGTCTCCTGCAATGATGGTAGAAGCTCGAGATTGAATGCTGAAGATGATCCAATCTTGCCGAACAACGTTCCTCCCCTTAGGAAGAAACAAAACCAAGGATGTATGCAGGATGAATGATGTCTTTGAATGATGCTCAAGTATCTCCATGTTGATGTCGAAAGCTGAGACACTCCAAACAGGCATTCTAGGCCACATTGCTGAAGAGTACAATCCAACATCTAGTAGAGAAGAATGTAGAATATGATACAAAGAGAATGATATCCCCTCTAAAGAAAAAGAAGCCTCCTCCAAATGTTGTCCAAAACTATCCACACTCATGTCAAACTGCAAAGAATGATCATGTAGAGAATGAACAAGAGGGTCAAAGTGTTCCCTCGCAACAATTGAAGAAGGAGCATCTTCATCAAAGAGAAGATGAATGTCATCAATAGTGCCCCCCAAATCTGCAAGATGAGACTCCACAAACAAGTCTAAAATACCTGTCAAGAAGCCATCCAAAGTAGCCATATCTGGAAGACAATGTATGTCCTGCTGCACTGAATCACAAGGAACCCAAACTGTGGAATCACAAGCATCATCAACTGCAACAATAAATGAATCTACCAATGCTAGATCACAAGAGTCCTCAGCCTCAAGATGATGACTCATAGACGAAGAAGATGAACTCTCTAAATCTGGATTAGGAGCCATAGAAACTGAAGTCTCAATAGATGTCTCTGTAGGAGGAGAAGGAGAAGGTTCTGTGTCATCAAAACTACCATACCTTTCCCAATCAGCAAGTGTTTCAGCTATTTTATCATCAATAGGTCGAAACTCTGCAAGTGGAACAAGACAATCTGCAACAGGATCCTCTGGAAATGGAGGTTCATTCGAGTCTCCATACATCTCCCAAAGTTTGGTCATAAGATCACGAGGGATCTCAATATCATCAATGGACATTAGTATATCAATATCCATATTACAACCAATTAATTCCACAATATGTTCTGTTTTTATGTCCCACACAACTCTCTTCCATTTTGATGAAGGTTTAAGAACTAGTCCATAGAGATATGGCAAAAGATTGAGCCACCTACAATGTGTTAGGATTCCATCTTGCCAAGACTTAAAGTTCCATGGATTTAACCTTATTACAGTAGGATGTTTTTTTATGCCCATATTAAATCCTCAACTTAGTCACACAATAGACCAATCAAGAGACATACACCAACAAAGGCAAAAGATTACCCCCAAAAATCACTCAATCATGAAGCCCCCCAAGAAATATTTGATTTGGCACTTTATACTTAGTGCGTTTACAATTGCCACTGCTAAAAACAACAAAGTGGACTTTGATTTTGGTACATGCAAATTGCCAAAATAGGCCACAAACTCACCGTGAAAACTTTATAGTAGATGAGATAATTATGATCATACCACTGGAAAGTACAAGAAAAATCATGCACTTTAAAAAAAAATGGCACTCAAAAATGTTACCGTAGGAGCAAGTTATGGGCTCCTGAAGTGCCCAAAATGAGGATGAAGCAGCAACACCTGTGAGAATCTGAAATTTCTGGAAAAACCAGAAGCCAAAACCAAAAACTGATTGCACCACTGTTTAGAGCACGAAAAATTAGCCCAAATCAAAAAAAATTGCTCGAAAAAAGGAGCCAAAATGACTGAGTTATGAGCTTCTGAAGTTCGCCTTTCAAAATGAAAATGCAAATGGGAGGGGGTAGGAAAAATTCTTAAAACCCTACTGACGTGGCGCTGACATGTGCTGACATCACCAGTTCAATAGATTAATTTTGACGGCCTTGGGCCCGTCAAAATGCCGTCGCACTTCACTGTCGGGAAATGCGGTGTCCGCTGGAATATTTTTACCGCTCGGATTTTGCTGAAGTGCCCGTCAGTGGCGGGGCCGCAGGCCGAGGGGCCACGTGGCGCCTGTGCAGGGAGTACAGTCTGCGGACTGTTTTGATTGATTTTTTTTTTAATTTTTTTGAATTTTCAAACAAATTTATACAAAGAAACTTAATTCGAAAAATTGAAATTTTCATAAAAAAATTCCAATTTTTTTTTTTCGAAATAAATATAATATTTTACTTTTTGAAATCATACCATATGCAATAATGACGCTCAGGGGGCCGTACGGTTCTTTGGGTAAATTTTTTTTGCCTCACCAGATGACTTGTTCCGATTTGGACTATTGGATAGTCGATCTTAGGGTTTTTGGCCCTTCTGGACGCGATGGCAGGGTCGAATTTGACCCAAAATGCTCCAAAAATGCAGCTACCTTCTGGATCTAGCAACCACAATGCAGCTTCAAACCCTCTTAGATTTGGCCTCGTATGTCCGATTTGGACGAAACAAAAGGCAAAATCGACTTTCTCGAACCTTCCAGACACAATGGTGAGCTTAGATTTGCACCAGCAAGCTCTGATATAAACTTGCAATAAATAGCCAAAAATGGAACCTCCCCAAATCTGGTACCTCTCTTCAGAAAATGACTCTCTAATGGCACCCAACCCGCTCTGATACCATGTTAGAATCAAACATGCTCTGATACCATGTTAGAATTGGCTATGGATGCCAAGATCTATGGACCAAATAGAAAGCACAAAGAAGAGAGAAAATAATATGACAAGAATAAACTATATTCAATGTCAATGATAATGGAATGATTCAATGTGTGTTTACAGTGAGAGAACCCTTGGTTATATAGCCAAGGTGAGAACATAGGAGTGCATAAGATTATGACAAGTGTCGTAATCTTATGACATGAGACAACAATGAAAAACTATCACTCCACCTAAAGTGGAAATGTGATAATGTGATAACCACCACAAATAGTGGATCTACCACAAAAGGTGGAGACCTAATCACATGATATGTCCATGAAAGGTGGAGGTGATAAATTAATAAGAAGATAAGTCCACCAAAGGTGGAAATTCTCCAACAACTCCTATGTGGTCCCTAAGTAAACTTAACTAAGGTGTAATTATGACCTAGGACAAGGTACAAAAAATTTAATTACACCAACAGTTTCCAATACTTATCTTAAGGTCATGGAATGACTGCTATCCAACACTCAGAGGAATGGTTATAGACCTAGGGTGTTTCTTGACATAAACACCCCCAGAAGAACAAGTTCTTGCACAAAACCCCAACCTGCCTCAAAGGGCCTTACGGTTAAACTACCTGTCTTAGAGGGACTCATGGTAAACTACCTACCTTAGAGGGCCTCATTGTAAAATCCCTAGCTAGGACACTCTCGGGTGTATGTTTAAATTCCCGAATTGGACACATGATGTGTGCCCCTTCTCCCAAAGTTTAAATTCCCACCTAGACCCTATCCTTCACTCCTTTGTGCCCTTTTAGTTCCTCTTTCCTTTTTCTCTTTTCTTTTTGAATGTTCTCCATCCTTAAATGTTCTTCCCATGTCTCACGTGAATGATTTATATATCCTTTTAAGGGGTGTATTCCAAAACATCACACCCTTTCACAAAGGTTGTCTTTTCATAATTATTTAAATAAATAATTATGCTTCCTCTTTTTTAAGAATGTTTATACATATTATTTATTAATCTCTCTTTTAACCAAAGGATCATAATATCCTTTATTTTCTCTCCCTTTTTAATTCTAAAGGGTTATTAAATATATTTATCTTTTCTTGGGGAAAAAGTCACATAACAATTCTCCCCTTGTAAATTAGCTTTTGTCTTCAGTAGCATGGGATATATCTACATTACAACTCAAAAAATACATAATCAATAATTAAAGAAATTGATACCGAATACATTCATTCTTCATATTTTTCTATATATATATATATATTTTCATCTACATCCTTTTCTTCTTTCAATTAATAGATCTCTCTTTTATTGTTTCAAGACAATTATTTTTGTCAATCAAAATTATGACAAGAATTGTATATACATACATATAAGACTTTTACAATTGAAGAAACTAAGGCTATTCTATATGTTTTAATCACACATATTTCAATTTAATCAATTGTGGGTAAACCCACAAAATTGGTTTACAATTCCAGTGAGGAAGGAAAATTGCTCTCCTATAATTTTTTTTTTTTTTGCTTTTTTGGGGTTCACACGAACCGAGGTGTTCGAATGGACCTTGGTTCGAGCGAACCATATTAAATTCAATGGGTCCCACTTTTTATGCATTTTTTGATGGATACAATGAAAAAGAGGGGGTTCGATCGAACCTGGGTTTGAATAAACCCTGGTTCGAGCAAACCACCAAGGGAGGTTCACTCGAACCTGGGTTCATTCAAACCCCCTTTTTCCTCCTTACACCCCTCCTCCCCCTCTGGCAGCAAATTTTTGTAGAAATTTTCCCTTCGAAGCTTGAGTTGAGGATGAAAATGGAGGAGACTTCACAAATCCAACTAGATGATGGTAGTCCTCGGAACGAGCTATCCATCGAATATAATTTTAATATGTTTTGGTTTTTTTTTAGTTTGACTAAACATAGGTTTTTCACCAAAAATCAAGCTCTCTATTCTGCACATGTGGAAAAATAATAGATTATAAAATAAATTCTGAAAAATATGCACAGGCTAGGTATTGTTGTCCTTGATCCAGTAAGAAATAAAATTGAATTTTGATACATACAAAAAAAGTTATGTTGTATACGGTCCACCTATGTCTGAATTGTAATTGGTTTGACTTCAAAACTTGATTAAGGAAAAAATATGCAATAAAATAATATGAAACCAAATGAAAGGGCTAGATATCATAGTTAAAAATCTAAATTCAAAAAATTTAGAATTTTATTCTTCATAGAAAAAAAGTTATGTTGTATACAGTGAGCATCACTCCTTAAAAATGGTGTTTATTGATAAAAACTAGTTTTCAAAGGAGATGGAAAAAAAAGTGCACTTTGATTCCATTTTTTTTGAAAAAAATATATTTAGAATCTACAGACAAAATGTCACAAATCACTAGTTTACATCATCTTCAAATTCCTCATGGTTTAGCCGCTATAGGTGCCCGAAAGTGAAGATTTAGTTAGAAAATTTTAGTTTAGTGTCCAGTTTGACCAAAAATTATAAACCAGTATTGTGGGATCACCTTTGTCTGATGTAACTCCTTCAAAGTATTACAATGTGATAAGACAATAATTACTAGACATATCCAATATTATGTGGTCACTCGTAATTTATTAAAGTATAATCTACACACTCAACATACATTCCAAGATGATATTCATGCATTCTAGACTACATGAATATCCTCATTTCAAATAGAATCTTAGTCCTATACAATAAGAAAAATGTACAAGGTTATTGGGTTGATCAAGTCCAATAACAATGTACAAATTAAATCAACAGATGATACAAATAATCTCACAATGCATCTTAAATAGAAATAGAATAATAGTAACTTATTGCCACCTAGAAAACTTATTTCATAAAGAAATGCTAGTTTTAATCTTTCTTTAAGAGACTAGGTTAATTACATCTCAATTTATATTTAGGATAAATTCTTGTTAAATTATGTTTTGGATTAAGTTTTGGCTATAGAAATGAGGATATCTCACATTGACAACCCTATTGTAAACCTAATAGTAAAGTGGAACACAACTTTTCACTAAGGATCTCATCATAAAATTAAATATTAAGGGTACATAAGGAGAGGAAGTATTATGCCATTCCATAAATACATCCCTAGGTTCAAACACCTATTGATATATGATATTATTAGATTATGTATGAAAAATTAGTATAAATTTATAATTTTAATTTTCTTAGAGGTTGCCTCTCCCCCTATAATGTTCAACATGTCCCCATGTTTCATCTTATAAATATATTATTCTCACTAACTTATTCCAAACATAATGTCATTTGTCCAAGTTTAAGACATGAATCTAAGGACCTATGGGTTATGGGCCTACAATGTGCTTACATTAAATATGTCAATATGTCGGTTTTAACTCGTCATAAAAATCATAGTAAAACTACTTTTCAATATACAATTTTTTCTATTACAAATACTAAATCATTAACTATTATTGCAAATGCTTACAAAAATATTGGTTTATATGTTCATTGAACTACCCTCACACTATGACCTAAGTTCCATAAAGATTATTGAGTAATGTTAATGACAATCTAATTCTTTTTGAATAAATAGTATCTCATTTATCTTTATTTAAGATCATGCTTGCCATACATGGGACTAAACACATACAACAATGCACTATTTTATAAACCTAATAAGATAAGGTATTCACTTAGTATACCACTAAAAAATTTACTATAAGGTGTACAAATTAGATAGTTTTTTTTTCTGCATCTACTATAATTAATAATAATTAATGTGTACTATCTTGCATTTAGATGATGTGTATAAGATTACTCAAGTGCTTGATCTAATAGTGTGTTAATAATATGATCATTTTTAAGAAAGATTAATGTGATAAATGTTAGATCTATTTTATTGGTCAAAATTAATTTTTGGCTAATGAATTGGATGACATTTAAAAATAGAACTACCCAAAAAATTCTTTGACTAAACATTACTTAGTTAAACTATGAAAAAGGAATATTTATTATTCATAATTTGGAGTAATTTCATCAAACATTGTAAGTATTTTTTTTATGCTATACGGATAATGATTTGGAGCGAAATTACTTTGGGAATTATGAGTGGCCAATGCCATTACCCATCAGACTGTGTAAATATTTTGGTTGAATTCTCATGTTGAATTCCATAGTTACCAAGTGCTAGGGAGAGGACCCAGTAGTTGAGCACCCCAACTTCACACTTTTAATTATCCTATGTGGAAATTTTAAATCACTCCCAATTTTTTACAGCAGCTTACTTGGCAAGTCCCCTGCTTATAACTAAGGTTTCAGGGCCACATCATCAAATATGATGCCACATCAACATGCTTTTTGTCAAGGTTTCCAAAAAGGCCCCCAAAAAAAGTGAGACCAATACTTGTGCATTCACAACATGTTTTATTGAGCGCTGATGTGGAATCACATGATTGGTTGCTTTTTAGATCAAAGGAATACATTTTATTTAATTATGGGTAGTCATCATCAACACTAACAACTTTAAAGTCACAACTATTGATCCAATATTGATAAAAATATTGAACATTATATAAACAACTACTATCACAACTATTGAAACATGCTCTGGATCCTCTCCCCTATGTCTACACTCTCCCCTATGTCTACAACTCTCTAAGAACTAAAACGGGATAGAGTACAACACTTCAATTTCTTAAGAACAAAATGCACTCACACAGCTAGAATGGCTATTAGTTTACAACTTAGGGTCAATAATCTCCTATGGACAAAGCTCAGCTGTCGGTGGTTCATTCCAGATAGACAGGAATGACGAGACAACCAACTCCATATCGATGTGCAGTCTTTTGCAGTGGGGAACAAACTAGACCCAATCCTATCGAAGAGCTTATCTTAGCAGCTGAGGAGGAGGAATAGATTTGCCAAGTCACTTCGAAGTTAATCTAAGACATGATTCAGTATCAATTGGATTTGAAGAATCCTATGAGCTCCAAGGGCAGATCGAAACAACATGGCTCTTGAAACAATCGTTGATACCAACTTGGATGCGACTAGTTTCTACATTATAACACAAAAGCAATGAAATCTGGATATTCAAGCAATCAAATAACCAATTGACATGATCCATCACCATCGGAAGATCGACAGCATTTAAGTGTAAGATTTCCCATTTGTAACCATCCAGATCCGATGATTAAGTAAAATACAACAGAGGAATATATCAACATCCGGATACACGAAGAGTGCCCAGACATGGCACAAAAAGCTTGAGAGGTGTTACCATCTTCATCAGCAGTCATGTACAAGGAAACCATGACATCGTAACATAAGAGAGCAGAATGAAACGTGAATGGCTGAGGAATAAATAAATCTAATCCACTGGATGAAACTGTTAAATGTGGTGAAGGCAACAAGTTTTGGAACATGTGTACCGTAAGAGAATCGATGTGTCCTTGCAATGGGGGTCATCAGTTTTTATAACTTAATTCCAAAAGTTTTGAAACCAAGAATGTGATGGAAGGAGGGAGCAATTCATGCACCTTGTAGACTTTATAACTCATTTAAAACAGGGACCTCCACCCCTGCTTCGTCCTTGCTTCTGCGAACACTCACTTTCAGGGAACAGGTTTCATGGAGGGGCTTCAAGACGATAGAAGAGACAACTGTAATTCTTTACTTTCCAATAAAAATCTCGTACCTTCCATCATCCATGCGGACGCTATGATAATTTGAATCTCTACATCTATTTCTATACTAAGTAATTCTGCCACCGTTTTAGAATAGTCACCTCCCCATCCATTTCTATACTAAGTAATTTTACCACCGTTTCAGAATAGTCGTCGCCTCCCCTGACATGAACGAGGAACTACTCTCTGGTCGAGTTATATTGAAGGTGTCTCTTTTCTTTTTGATGCTCTCTCATAGAAGTATTTTATAACTCGTTAATGTGTCTTTAATGAACTTAATAATGTGGAAACAACTCTTACCGAACTATGCGGTTTTCTCGACCAAGGGATTGACCAAGTATTACAATTTTATAAGATGGATAACAATACTTTTAGATTTCAACCAAATCATTAATATTTAATTGTGTTTAGATTGTAATAAGTTTTTTTTTAAAAATATAACATATTATTATCAAATTTTGAAGTTCTTTGTGTCATGCTTGTTTTTGTTTTAGTGGTCATATAATTTGTAGATAATTATATTTTAATATTATTAATTTTTTGGTTCAATTATAATTGCACCAAGGAATCTCTTCTCTTATAAAAGGAATCTCGTCAAGGACATACACCAAGTTATTATTAATTTTCATAATAATACTTTTTTAGTTTACATGTCAATGAAGGCTTCTCATAGACACAAGGTTGTTTAGACTCTAATATCAAATGTGCTGTCACTTTTCCTCTTACGGTTATTAAGTATTAGCAGTGGATTTAATATAATGAATGTTAGGAATTTACAATATGCAATGTTAGCAAAATAAATATGAATAATTAATGTAAGCTACAAACATGTGACAATTAAATAATCAACATAGTAAATGGAATAACACCTCCACATAGATTAATCATATTAACACCAAATCATATAAACAATATTCCCAATATTATTGAATGAATGGTTCTCAATACTTATCTTAAGGTCATGGACAAACTGCTATCCAACACTCAGAGGAAATCCAACACTCAGAGGAATGGTTATGGACCTAGGCTATTTCCCGACACAAACACCCCCAGAGGAATAGGTTCTTGCACATAACCCCAACCTACCTCAGAGGGCCTCACGGTAAACTACCTGCCTCAAAGGGCCTCATGGTAAAAGCCCTGACCAAGATACTCTTGGGTGTACACTGTGCCTCGAGTTGGACACATGCTGTGTGCCCTTTCTCCCAATGTTTAAATGCCCACCTAGACCCTAACCTTCACTCCTTTGTGCCCTTTTAGTTCCTCTTTCCCTTTTCTCTTTTCTTTTTGAATGTTCTCCATCCTTGAATGTTCTTCCCATGTCTCACATGAATGATTTATATATCCTTTTAAGGGATGGTTTCCAAACCATCACACCCTTTCACAAATGTTATCTTTTAATAATTATATAAATTATGCTTCCCCTTTTAAAAAAATGTTTATACATATTCTTTATTAACCTCTAGATTTTAACCAAAGGATCATAATAGATCCTTTATTTTCTCTCCCTTTTCAATTCTAAAGAGTTATTTAATATATTTAACTTCTCTTGGGGAAAAATCACATAACACATATCCATCAACAAGTCAAAACATCAACCTAGTTTTAAGGCATAAATCAAACAGAAAAACTTGGATTATCCTCTTACTATCATTTTCGAAGGATATTAACATCAAAATTTGCTTGCAACCTCAAGACTAGTTCAAGTAGAGTATTAACATATCCTCTAAAAATAGAGAAAAATATTAGTCCAAGTATTGTACACATTGTGTCCCAAGATTAGCGTCATACCAAAAAATCCAACAAATCGCTCATACTCTTATCCTAGGGTCTTGAGCATCAAACAAACAATCCATAGAAAACTATCAACAACCTTTGACCAAAAGGTTTTCATACATCATCCTCATACGTCATTTTAGTAAGAAAATCTCAAAAAAAAAACACCATCCCATTTCATAATTAGTTATCACAAAATTCACCAAGGTCTTGAACTTGTTTATGACTACAATGAGATCTCAATACAAAAAAAGAATGGAAGCCAACAATTGTAGTTTTAGTGCACCCAAGACAAACACCACTACTAAAGAACCTCAATCATGGGTTTATAATCCAAATGAACTTTCAACTCCTCAAAGAGAACCCACATTTAAAGCTACACAAAATCAACCACCTAGCGATGAGGAAATATTGCGTGGACATCAAAACATGATTTTTAGACAAAACCAACCTCCTAGTGTCATCATAGAAGAATATGATAGTGATGAGGAACTTATAGAACAAAAAATTTTAGAGCACGAGCCCAAGATCCTAAGATGCAAAAAATTATGGACAAAATGCTTGGGAAGAACGTAAACTTGCATTTCCTTACACTAGCACAAAGCGGTGCCAAACTACCCATAAAATTTAATATGGAAATTCTAAAGGATTCTAATATTATTCCATTAGGAGATCAAACAGTGGTTAGATAAATACCAAAATCAATGATGGATCCCAAGATACCACCTTTGTTTTCACAAAACAACGATCAATCTAAACCACAACCTATGGATAACCCATTGTTTAGGCAACCATCACAAATTGAGCAAGTAGTGGCAGCTCAACAATACCAAGGAAATTCAAATCAAAACCTACCACCCCACAACACTATGCAAAACATGGGAAGCCTTCCAACAGGACCACCACAACATGTAGTGGATCAACAAGGTAGCATCCCATCACAAGGAAAATACATGCCACAACAAACATCATATTATGACCCTTCAAATAACGCACAATATCAACAAGGGAAATCATAGAAAAATCCACAACAACAAGATGTACCCCAAACAAACTACCAAGGTACTCTTCAAAATCCACAACAACAAGGTGTACCCCAAATGAACTACCAAGGAACTCTTTAAAATATACAACAACAAGGTGTACCCCAAACACATCATCAAGGTATTCCTCAACAACAACAAGAAGGTGTACCCCAAATGAACTACCAAGGTACTCATCAACAAAATCCACAACAATAAGGTGTATGGGCCAAATGAACTACCAAGGTACTCCTCAAAAAAATTCACAACAACAAGGTGTGCCCCAAAATAACTACCAAGGTACTCCTCAACAAAATTCACAACATCAAGGTTACCCCAAACACATCATCAAGGTATTCCTCAACAACAAAAAAAGGTGTACCCCAAACAAACTACCAAGGTACTCCTCAACAAAATCCGCAACAATGAGGTGTACCCCAAATGAACTACCAAGGTACTCAACAAAATCTACAACAACAAGGTGTACCCAAAATGAACCACCAAGGTACTCCTCAACAAAATCCACAACAACAAGGTGTACCCCAAACAAGCTACCAAGGTACTCATCCACAAAATCCACAACAACAAGGTGTACCCCAAAAAAACTACCAAGGTACTACTCAAAATCCACAACACTAAGGTGTACCCCTAACGAACTACCAAGGCACTCATCAACAAAATCCACAACATTAAGGTATACCCCAAATGCACTACCAAGGTATACCCCAAACATAACATCAAGGTATTCCACAAACCCAAACTCAAACTCCTATTCCACAACAACAACAAGGTATACCTCAAACACAATACCACGATATAATTCAAAATAAATATCAAGGAGTTCCACACAATCAATACCAAGGAGTACCTCAAAATCAATATCAGGGTATACGACAAACTCAACATATCTACAACATACAACAAGGACCCAACCTTCCTTACACACAACATGTTCATCAAGGTCCCATAGCTACATAATATCCCATTTATGACAAAACAAATGTCATAGGACAACAAGGCTACGACACACAAAATCCTCAAGCAAGCACACCAACTAACGACATAAGTGTGCAACTACAAACCCTCAACCAAAGAATATCAGACATTCAAATTGGAAAGCCAAAGAAGAGCTATGATCTACAAGATATTTGTCCATATCCTTTTGATCAAAATTTATCTATGATACCTTTCCCCAAGAGATTTGAAATACCAAAATTTGATAAATATATGGAAAGAGGGGATCCAATAGAGCACATGGGAGAATTTTCAATAGCTTGCATGGATCTACAAAACAATGATACCCATTTAATGAGGCTTTTTCCATGAAGTCTTGAGGGGGCAACTATTGAGTGGTTCTCTTGTTTATTGCCTGGTATCAAAACATTTGGTGAGTTGTCCAAACAATTTGTCAATCATTTCTCATACAACATAGAGCAAGATATAACCATCCCAGATCTCTACAAAATTAAGCAAATTAAAGGGGAATCATTTGCTTCGTGTCTACAAAGATGGAGAAACAAAGCTAGCAAATGTAAATGGCCTGTTCCCGAGAAACAACTCATAGACATCTTTGTCTCAAACATACACGTGGACATTAACTACCAACTCACCGTATTATTCCCTAGTAATTTTGAGGAGACTATTGAAAAAGGTTTTCTCACCAAAAGAGCTCTTATCACAAGGGGAGTAATTAAACTCTAGAACCCTAAGGACCAAGCTTCTAGTTCAAAAGAAAAACCAAAGATATGGGAAAAGAACAAAAATGTAACCAATGATAGAGTGGTTGATGCTAAAGTTGTACGAAACATACAACCTTCTAATGACCCACAAAATAATGTTCAAATAACACAACAAAGCTATGCTTCAAACAATGTGCCAAACAACCAACTCAATTATCATCAAAAAAACCAACAACCAAATCAAGGACAAGATGATCAAAGGAGGCCACCAAGGCAATATGACCAACCTAGAAGAAAATTTACTCCATTGGGAGAACCCCTTGAGGTAATTATGCACAAACTAGTCGAAAAAAACCTTATCAAGGATAATGACATAACAAGCTATGAGGAGCCAAAGTTCAAACCCCCTTGGTATAATGAGAACGATAGATGTGAATTTCACAAGATCAAGGGGCATATCACCAACAATTGCATGAGGCTCAAAAACATCGTGCAAGACTTAATAGAAAAAGGAGAGGTCAACATAAAAACTCATCTTGGAAATAAAGACTTAAAAATCTATAAGGATCCAATCCCCAACCATTCTAGGGGAAATGACAAAGGTAAAGGGAAATATTACCGTAAAGCCAACTTCGCCTACGATGAACTCATAGGAAACATCTCGCAAGCCGATCATACCATCAATGTTGTAACCATACTAGACAGAGATCCTGTGTGTAATGTAACTACGTGAAGAGGGAGAGTTACAATCCAAGGAGCCCCACCTCAAGCAAAAGCCACAAGTAAGCCATCAAATGAATACAACATTGTGGAACAATTAAAGTAAACTCCTGCCTTAATCTCCATCCTTGAGCTTTTGAAGTTGTCACCAACACATAAGGAAATATTGGAGAAAGCTCTTGTTGAAACATTAGTCCCTAACAACCTTAACGTTGATCAGTTTTAGGCCATGGTTGGTAACATCACCTCCACCCATCATTTGGTCTTTTTTGAGAAAGACCTTCCACAAATATATTTCCACAATCAAGCTCTTTATATATAAGTGTGTATCCATAAACACAAGGCCAAGAGAGTCTTGATAGATAATAGTGCAGGCTTAAAAATTTGTACCCTAAAATTAGTAAAACAACTAGGATATTCTGATGATGTAATAGATAACAATAAAATTATCACCATAAGGGCTTATGATGATATGGAGAGAAACTCAGAAGGGACAATCAGAATTCCCATTCAAATAGGACCAATGATAGCAGACAACATGCCAAGTACTAGATCTTGAGATACCATACAACATTCTCTTGGGACAACCATGGATCCATGCCTTAAAATTAGTCCCTTAAACATTCCATCAGTGTTTGAAATTTCCTCATAATGATAAGGAAGTTACCATATATGCCAACCCAAAACCTTTTCATTACTGCACAAATTTGGAGAAGTACAAAAAGATTCTTCAAATACCTAGCATCGACATATCTTTCCACTCTTTTTCATATACTGACCCATCATCACTACCTTCATCCTCCACTGTATCTTCATCAACTAAGCCACCAAACTATGATCTCAAGATCCAAGTACTTGACAAGGGATGCATAGAATGCCATTTCAATCAATCCTTTTGCATTGGAATGCTTCCCCCAACACTAAAGACTTATAGAGGACCGAGAGAGATCAAGAATGTTCAAGTTGTTACAATGGAAGTCAAACCTCTCAAGGGCATATCTAAGGGTGAAAACCTCTTTGAGGCACTTGAAGATGGAGGATTCAATCTCCCCATTACAAAATATCAAGAAAAATCAACACTCTTGGTTGAAGGTTCTGAAGCTATCAATGGCGGCACAATAGAGACACCACAAATAACATATCATGCAACTTCCTTAGATCTTGAGGAGAATGTCAACTTCATGAAATTCATTAATGAGTGAAAAATATTTGCCTAAACATATGCAGACATGTCGAGGCTGGATCCAACGTTAGCAGTACATCAACATTTCATGGAGCTAAACTCGTGAAACAAAAGATACACATGATGCACTCATAAATAACACTCTTGGTCAAAGAAGAGCTTCAAAAATTGCTAGATGTAGGATTCATCAGACCCATCCACTATCCTGAGTGGGTATCTAACCTTGTACCAGTGTCAAAACACATTGGGGGCATACAGATCTGCACAAACTTTAGGGATCTCAACAAGGCATTCCCTAAAGACGACTTCCCTCTACGTAGCATGGACATGATTGTGGACCTAATTGTGGGGAATGAAATGCTGTCATTGATGGATGATTTAATTGGATACAATCAAATAAAGATAGCCCTCAAAGACCAACAAAAAACAACTTTCACCTGTGCATGTGCATGGGGAACCTTGTAATTTTCTGGAACATCATGCCATTTGGTTTAAAGAATGCAGGGGAAACCTACCAATGAGAAATGACCACCATTTTCCAAGACATGTTGCACATTACCATGGAGGACTATGTGGATGACATATTAGAAAAATAAATCAAAAGAAAAGATCATCTGACTAGCCTAGCCAAGGTATTAGATAGACTAGAGGAATACACTCAATCCAAAGAAGTGCGTATTCGACATGACATCTGGGAAATTGTTGGGGTAAATTGTGTCTAGAAGAGGAATTGAGGTGGATCTTGCCAAGGTTAAAGCTATCCTAGAAATGCCTCCTCCAAAAATATTGAAACAAATGCGAAGTCTACAAGGTAAGCTTCAGTCCATCAAAAGGTTCATCGTATAGTTAGCAGACAAGTGTCATCCATTCACACATTTGTTACATAAGGAAATAACATTTAAATGGGATGGAAGGTGTGATCAGGATTTCCAAGAGGTCAAGGATTATTTGCTCACTCCCCCAATGTTGATGCCTCCAATTTAGGATAAGGTAATGATTCTATATGTATCTACAACAAAGACAACTTTAGGAGCTTTGTTAGCGCAATTGGATGATCAAAACAAGGAAAGAGAAGTATACTATATCAGCTGAACCTGGGTAGGCTATGAATTAAACTATACACCCATAGAAAGAGCATGTCTATCTGTTGTCTTCGTAGCAAAAAAGCTTAGGCACTACATATTAAACAGGGAAGTAAAGTTGATATCAAAAATGGATCCCTTAAAGTATCTATTAGCAAAGGTAGCTCTAACATGGAGGATCGCTAAGTGGGTAATGATACTTAGTGAATTTTATATAGAATACATTGACATAAAAGTTATAAAGGGACATGTAATAGTAGACCAGTTAGCAAATGCACCTATGGAAGATCATCAACCTCTAGTATTAGAATTCCCAAATGAAAGCATAATTCTAATAGATTAGTCAAGTCGTTGGACCTTGTACTTCAACGGATCCCATACTCAACACAACTTAGGGGTTGGTATCCTATCTCTCACACCTCAAGGAGATAGTATACCCAAATCTTACAGGATTTCCTTTCCATGTACTAAAAAAATTCCTAAATATGAAGCACTCATTACTGGACTGAAGATGGCCGTAGAATGGAAGATAAAGGAACTACAAGTCTTTGGTGACTCATAGCCAGTCATAAGGCAAGTAAATGATGAATACTAGATGAAGGATGACAAGCTCATGCCAGACAAAAGAATGGTGGATAACTTCAAGTATTACTTTGTTATCATCACCTTTGAATAGGTTCCCAGAATCAGCAACATAGCAGCTGATGCTATGGAAATAATAGGTTCACTCCTGGACATACCCCAAAACATTCCCAAATATGAATTCCTCACGGAGCAAATACTTATACCAACATTTGATATCCCGAAATCATAACTTGTATGTGATGTTGTTAGTCCTAACTCACCTTGGTACCAAGACACGTTTGCCTATATCCAACATGAGATCATACACCCTAACTAATGATAAATCAAAAGAAAACCTTCATCCACAAAACTTCTCGATTCACCATCCTAGGAGATACCCTATACCGTCAAAGTCTAGATGACCTACATTACTTTGATGTCTCAACATGGATGAAGTGCAAACCATCTTACAAGAGGTATAGGAAGGTGTTTGGGGGTCTCTCTCTAGTGGACCTAATCTAGTATAGAAGTTGCTGAGAACAAGGTATTATTTTCCCTCGATGGAGCAAGAATCTATTCATTACTCAAGGAAGTGTCACCAATGTCAACAACATAGTGATCTTGTTCACACACCAACACAGGAGATACAACCTATAACTACACCATGGCCTTTCTTGTAGTGGGGACTTGACTTGATAGGAAAGATATCTCCTACTTCATTCAATGGGAAAAAAATCATTATAACTACAACATAATACTTTACAAAGTGGATAGAAGCCATTCTGTTAACTTACATCACAGGGAAACAAATATCCAAGTTTATCTTGAATTATTTGATCTGTCAATATGGAACTCCACAAAATATCATAGCAGATAATGGAACTCCCTTCAAGAACCAAGATGCCCATGAGATTTGCTCAAGGTTCTCCATCCAACACTGATTCTCAACCCCATACTATCCCCAAGGAAATGGCTAGGCCGAAGCATCTAATAAAACCATACTAAAAATATTAAAAAAGTCTATTAATGACACCAACCGTGATTGGAATTTGCAGCTAAACCTAGCCTTATGGTCTTACCAAACCAACATTCGTACACCCATGGGTGCAACACCTTTTCCTTGGTCTACATATTTGAAGAAATCCTACCCATCAAAGTTGAGATCCCATCACTACGATATGCCTGAAAGGCATGGTCAACAATGAGGAATAAAGGGTGTCTAGACTTAATGAGCTAGAAATTCTAGATGAAAGATGTTTGAGCGCATTAAACCATCTCTAGGTTTATTAGAATCGGCTCAAGTGAAGCTATAAAAAGAAGATAAATAACATAAGCTTTCAAGTTGGGACTTGGTATTGAAAGAAAATCAAAAGATCCAGCTAAATCAAGATGGGAAGGGTAAGTTTGAACCAAGTTGGTTAGGTCCTTTTATCATAACAAAAAGCTATGGTTCTGGAGCATATCAATTGGCTACTCTTGAAGGAGAACCTTTAGCTAAACCTCTGAATAACAACCATCTCAAAAAAATTTACACCTGAGAACTTTAGAATATCCCAAGCAAAAAAGCTGAAAAAAACAAAAAAATCAAAAATCAAAAATCAAGAAAAATAATAAATAGAAATAAAACGTCCTTTAAGTGAAAACCAACTTGTGGCGCTTCTAAGACTAGTACCGTAGTGAAAAAATAGTAAAAGGGCACTATGTTTGAATAATTACTATATCTCTAACTATCAGTACTATTAGTCACATCCACTCCATCCGTCCCATGATAAAATGTGTGTCCAACCATGGCTCAATAATTGATCAAGTATTGAACCTTAATGCACCATCTTTATCCATCTACACTAATAAATGTACTCCTATTCTGAACTAGGGGAAACCTCCTAAATTGGTAGTGGATTAGATCCTTGTTCATCCCATCACTGTCGAAAACTAGCAAAATCAATAACATCCATAAAACAAACAAAATCCAAAATAAAGTTCAAAACATCAAAATCCCAAAAACATTGTAGGACATTCTTGAATGAGCTGCATTGAGTCAAAACAAGCAAACTATGAGCCTTTGCATGTACAAAATAGGAAATTCCATCATTGACGATCCCTCAAGGCCCTAGGTTAGTCCCCCAAAACAAAAACATTCAAATATCTTATCAAAAAATCCAAAAACAATAGTAAAAAGTCAGAAAACTCCAAAAACAATGTCACTTAATACAATCAAACTACGATGTATCTACATTTGTCAAATAGGAAAGGCCATCATCGATGAGCCCTCAAGGCACTAGGTCAGTCCCTTTAGGTCCCCCTAATTGTCTCTAAATCTCTCAAAAAAAACAAAAACAACTTCAAATAATTCAAAAAATCTCAGAAGTCCTATCCCCATTGTCACCTACCTGCAATAAAATTTCCATGCATGATAAACAATCATCACTTTCAACATTTGAAAAAGAAATCAACAAGAAAAGAAAACATTGAAATCAAAACTTCCAAAGTAAAGATTGAAACGATTGGATCACTATCAGACTAAAACAATGCTTAAGTGTTAACTACCTTGCCTTTTTGAAAATCATTATCAACAAACCTAACATGAGTCTTAATGGATAAAATATTCCTACAATAGACATCATCAATGGGTTACATCGTGAAACATCAAAATATCTATGACAAGTGATACAACATTTTTTATCTATTTTATGATCTTATCTTTTTGAGTTATCTTATTGCCACATTCCCAAGATCTCTCGAGGATGTCTATAAGGATTTAGAGAGGAAGGAATGGCACATTGATCGATGATTTCTATTTGTTCTATTCGTTAAATATTTTTGTGACACTACCATGGTGAATACTTGCTTTTTTTTGTGTGTGGAAGTCATTTTGGGGAAAATCGTGTAGCAGTTACATGATAGGTACTCCATACCTCTCTATGTAACTAGTTTGAAATGTTTCAAAACTTCTCACCCATACACTCTAATATGGTTTTCGTATGTTTGATATGAGAAAAAATACTCTTTGTTTGCAAAGTTAAAGTCCACGCAATGGATACAGTGCCACCTTGGTCATCAATACCTAGTGCATCATGTCTATTTGGTACATCAATAAGGATTGCTAAAAATACGAAGACTCTATGAAAGAAAGAGTAAACTCATCAATGAATAACACCATCAATTTTCTATCCATTTCTAATCATACTAACACTTCTTCTAAACTAATAGCTCCATCCTGCATCACAATATCATTAGTACCCCATGCATCCTACATCCATAAATTCATAAGTACATATCATGACCATAATAAAAGGAAAAACATTATACATCACATGTCATCATCTATCACATAAATATATCATCATCCATTGCATAAATATATAAATTATACATTCATCCATATCATATAAATGCACTAGAAAAGTACTAAAACATGAGCATAAATAAATAACCAACATATATAACCATCCATAATCATCCTTAAGCATCTCATAACACATAATAAGCTGCATCAAAAATGGTATATCTCATTGTGTGAGGGTGAGAAAGGACGTTAGATTCAGATTCAACATGGACATGAAAGCAATTTGACAAAGAAAATCTAATCTACAACCAAATGCACAAATCTAAAATCTAAAATTCCTACACATATGAGATTAAGCTATACTATTGCAAACATGATAAGGAATCTACTAATTACCAAATGAAATGAAAGCAAAAGATAACTTTTACCATCCCGTAGTGGAGTGTATTCGCTTAATGTTGGATTTCTTTTATCACAACGAAGCCTCCAAAGTTCGTGTGCAAAGTGTAGATGAATGCTTGGTTGATCAAAGGAAGGAATGAAGCTCTCTCAAGGATGATCTTGACAAAACTTTGTTGCTCAATGTATGTTGATTCTCTGATCCATATTTGTGAGGAAAGGGGTTTGTTATATAGAGAATGAGATTTGAAATGGACGATCAAGATCGTTTTGAAGAATATCTAGATCAACGACTAGAGTGTGTTGAGAGGATTTAGACATGAGATAATTGTGCAACGTTGATTGCACAATTTGTGTGATTGGAAAATAGATTGGCCAGTCAAGGATGTGATTGATCAGTTAATAGATTTAGATTGATTAGTCAGTATTGTGATGGCCTAGATAGAAATGTGATGGCTTAGTTAGGAATTGTGATTGATTAGTTAACAAAATAGATTGTTTATTTAAAAATTTGGATTGATTAGTTAACAAATTAGATTTCTTAGTCCACAATCATAATTTTCTCAATCAGAAAATGGGTGAGGAATATGAATTAATTGATTTAATTAATTAATTCCTTTTTGGAGTTGAATGTGCAAATCAAGTTTGAATTTTGCAAACAAAGTTGCATTATGAAATGCACTAGTCAATTTTTTCCTTGAATTTTCACAACACAAACTATCACTACGCCAATTGATTGGCGTTAGCTTCAAAAGAGAATCAACTGAAATGCACTCAACGCAAAGGATGTGCACACAAGACCCAATGTGGGTGAGGTGCTAATATATGGCAAAGGAAACTAAATTATGATTAAAAGTAAATACAACTGAAAGTAGAAAGAGGCGGTGAACCAGCCATGGGAGATTTCCACACTTCCACTTAATCAGTGGGGGAAATGAAATTACAAATCAAACAATTCATCCGCTTCTATCCATCCAGGGGTTACATATGTGAGGAATTATGCACAAGTAAAGCACTAAAGAATGACTGAAACAATACTAATATTATCAATCTTACAATGTAAGAAACTACTACAAATTACAAGTGATTACAATAGAATTCAGAGCACAATTGACAGAAGATGACCTCTCTTAATGATACCCTTCTGAATTATTGAAAACCCAACCAAAATCTGAACTTAAAGCAATCTGATTTCTCAAACTAGCAAACCGAAAATAATCAACCTGCAAACAAAAACTCAATGAAATGCTCAAAACTCTCCAAATATACCTCCAAATTGATTGAAACAAATTGTAATGACTCCTTGGAGGATAGGCACCCAATGTGCAATGAAAAAATTGCATCAAAACTCTAATTATTTAGCACGAACTCCAATGCCTCTTGAAATGGTACAACCTGCTGAAAAGGGCAATTTTGCAAGATAAAATAAAGTACTTCAAATTAAATTCCCGTCTTCTATGGAACGGGGTGCACTTGGTCTAGAATCACAATGCATCGATACCTAGAACAAGATTAAATTTATTCAAAAAGCTGCTAACAAAATTCAACTTTAGCTGTATGAACACCGACAACATAGAAATTGAAAATAACATCTAAATCTTCAACATTGAAGCTCAATGTGCACTTCTGGGTGAAGCACACTCTCAATCAACCATCTAGGAGACCATAGTTTTAGGCCCGAAGAATGGAGTAGAATCGCTAAGCTCTCCCTTAGCCAGATTCTAAAATTAATTCAGTAACATAACTTTACAACATTTTCAAAGATGCTCAAAAGCTGGAGCAAGGCTTGGTTTTATAACTTTTCAGGTGATTGTTGGCTTTTCAGCTTTCATTTTTTCCCTCCAAAAGGGATGCCCAAATATGTTTGAAATGTTTTGTTTTAAAATAATAATTAATTCTCCCTCTTCTAGGCATCCAAGGCTCATAAACATTTAATAAAAATTATGAAATATTGAATTATCTCACATGAGGCATCCACCCTCAAAGACCACCTTTTAAAACAACTTAAAGTCATTAACACTAGACCAAGGGGGCCAATAAGAAATTAAAACATTAATGACTTAAAACAAATCATTTTACCCAAAATGAGCCTCAAAATGCTGAAGACCAAATATGCTCCAAACTGCACTGCCCAAAATGGAAACTGAGTTGACTACTGATGCTACTGCCCAAGATGGCATTGCCAGAAAGAGAACTTACTAAAAATAGTAAATTCAGAAAAGTAGCCTAATGATTTTGCATGTCATATCACTGTGAAGCTCTCTAAAAACCCAGAAATAATCCGCAATCCTTATTCATGCAAACCTTCTTTAGAACCCCTATAAAATAGGAAACCCTACTTTGCACATCTGAGTAGCCTATGGATTTCCAAAAATAAGCTAAATCCAAATGAAGAGCATAGGGATAAATTGGGAACATTACAGTCCACCCTTCCCAAAATTGCTTGTCCTCAAACAACTCAATTGGCATTCCAAAATCACCATGCCAAACCAAACTGGAACTGAATTTGATCCCAGGGTCCCAAATCAACCTAGGAGATCTATAGCACCAACTGATGGAAGTACTACTATGCAAATTGCCAACACAAGAGACCTCCTGATTGAGACTAAACTGAAACACCTTGGGAGAAAACTCCAGAAAACCAACATGGGCTTCCCCATCTTCAGATGCTAAATTGTAAACCCAAGTGATTCCAGGATTCCAAATCATTCTCAAGAATACTGCTCCTCTAATCTGTTGTGCTACTATGATTAAAACACCTGCAAACCAAAGGTGGAGCAACATAACTCGGTCCATAAAAGACGATGCACCAAACAAGTTAGTGCCCGAGTCCCAAATCAGTCTGTAGGACCTCCAAATCTCATCGTCATAATTCTGATCAACATCATAAATGTTTTCAAACACCCTTCCAAACCAATGCCAATCATAAAAAAATGCTACAAACTCCATCACTGCACAATGCTCACTTTGAAGCAAACTGATTTCGTTGAAAGAAATCCAAGAAATATTCACATATATCACAACAAAAGTTTCAAATTGATGAATCAAATTTGCTAATAGCTCGCTGCCCAAATAATAATGTATGAGTTGGTAACAAGAAATCCACTGTCAATCATCAATGAACTACTCATGCCAAAATTTTGACCATTTTGAATCATTCCTTTGCTCATTTGAGGCATGCATTCAGTCCAAACATGAGATGGAGAAACCTGAAAATGAGATAACTAGCTATCAAACAGGTCTGAAACAATTATCTTGAGATCTGATTTTTGGGAAATCAACATCCAAGAAGGTAAACAACAGCCGCAACAAAAGAATTTCTAATTAAAATTGACATAGCTGCTCATGAACAAGGCTGGTAGCTTCTTCAATAAAGGTCCCAATGCCACCACAAACCATCTTCCAATCATATTTCCATCCCAGAACACCAATTTATGATCAGAAATAATGATCCACTGACATAAAAAGAAGGTAGCGACAATCTTAGAACTGAAATTTTTACACTTATCTCTCCAACCAACCTTATTTTTATGCTTACCATTCTTCATTAGAAAATACTTGGGATCCCAAATACTAACTTTCAATTGGAGACAAGTCCCAACAAAAGAGCTAATGATCTCAACAACATTTTGAAAATAATGTGTTGGTTTATCCCTTTTAAAATTTTCAATATTACCCTCTTGCCAAGTAATGCTAGGATCCCATACCATCAACAATGAAGAACCATTTCTCAGACGGAGAACTGTTCTCACATGAATCCTCTGATTCTCTCATTTCATCTGAATAAACACTTCTTGGAACTCTAAGAAGTATTCAACAAACCAATGTTCATTGAAGAAATTGAACCCAAAATATTCTGTCATGTATTGCTAGAAAGATTCCATGAATCCTTCATTAAATTCAATTCTAGAATTGATTATTCTAAGAGAAGATGGTGACATAGTGAAATCTAACAAGAACCTCACAAGCACCCTCATCCAATAATAAATAAAGTCCTCATCATTGCGCTAATAAACTCTCAGTTGTTGATAAAAAAGAATGTCTTCATTTCCTTGTGATCCAAGAGTTACCATTTCTTGCTGAATGGATGCACTAGGAGCAGCAATAGATTCAACTTCATGCAACACAGATATCAACTCTCCAATGCTGGAAGAAAAAATGAAATTTCTTCCTTTAATAATATCTAAAGCAATTCCTTCATCATTTTCAAAAAGAGGATTTACATAAACCTTACTAGCGCCTTCCTCATACAAGAGATTATCAAAAGTATGAAAAATTTGATGATGAGAATTTGAATGCTTTAGTCTCTTAGGACAACATTCCAAATCATATGTTTCTTGTATGAGATCAAGCTCATCAAGAATTTCCTGAAGCTCCTCAGCTCTTCTTTTGTTTTCTTGCTCCCATGAATATTGAACAACATAAATCTGATTCTCTGCTTCAATTAGAGCCTCATGCACTTCCTGCAACTTATTATTAGTAAGCTCGTTCCACTCCAATGCCTTGTTAGAAATTTTAGTCACTTTTTCTTTAACACGAAGGATGTGCAAAAGAATTGATTTGATTTCTTCTAAGGAAAACTTAATGAATTTCATATCAGTAATGGAGATGGAACATACATCTTCTCCTCTAGGCACAACATAAATCAAATTTTCAACATGCCAATGCAATTCATCAAGCTTTGACAGAACTTGAATTCCATTTTCAGCAGTTTGTGAGCTTGAACTACAATCTTCATATGTTGGCTGAGATGTTGTAGCACAACTTTGATGGATGAAGATTTCAAAAATGGTTTTAGCTGTATTCCTCAACTTGTCTCGCATGTGATGAACACTCTCCATCATCCCGTCCATAGTGCCTTCCAATTCCTTAGCTTTTTTCCTTAGTTTGGCTTTAGGTGAAGATAAATATTCATTATTACTACTTGAAGCTTCACCTTCCATGTTTTCTTCTACACATGATTCAAAGGAGTTGGTCAAATCAAATTTGTAGTGGGAAGAGACTTCAACTTGCTCTTCCTCTTTCTCCTCTTTAGCTTGAATTTCAAACCAACATTCTTTGAAATTGTCAAGTAGCAACTCATTGGTTGAAAAAGTATCTTCTTCTAATTGAACTACTCCTTCATTTAGATCTGCACTTGTGGCTTCTTTAATCACATTACATTCTTCTATAAAATGCCTAGATTTTTCATGTGTTTCAAGAACTGCTGTGGGCATATGGCCTTCTTCTATTGAATGCATGGACGAGAGAAAATTTATAGATACCCCTTGAACTGTTGCTATGAATTCAAAGGAATTCCAAATTTTATTCTCCTCTTCAACTTTAGAAATCTCCTCTTTGTTTTCAACAATCCTCTTCATAAGTGGTTTCAATCATTCTTCACATTGTCTGAAAATTTCATTAACTAACAAATCAAAGTGGGAGAAATCTGCTCTTCACATTCATAAGCATTCTTGAGAAGGGATTGGACACTTTTAGGAAGAGAATCAACTTCTTTTATGGTGTCAATTAGAACATTCTTAATAGCTACAAACACCCCCTCTTCCTGCTCACTCCACGTCGAAGTGAAGAGATAATTAAACAAATGGTAAATCTGATTTTCCATCTCCAATTCTATCAGAAGGATGCAAGTTCTTACTTCTAAAAATGTTTTTAAAACAACAACTCTCCTTGAAAACAAACCACTCCTAGTTTCATCCAAATCTTGGAAACCCTCCACTATCATATTTAATATGATCTTCATGGTTTCTTCGTCATAGGGCAATTGTGGTTGTGCAATTCTTATCACTTCCATGAAGCAAGAAGAAATCAGCAACTTGGTTTCTTCATCTCGATTCCTTAGCCAATAAGGCTGATTCATAAAGGTTACAACAGGTGCTAACACAAGCTGCATCTCCTCAGAATGTGATTGCTTCACTTGAATAAAAAATTGTTCTATCAAATGAAGAATGTTCTCTTCATTTTCCCTTGACTGAAATTCTTTGTCAAGTCTTTTTCCAGCCATATAGAGAGTCTCTGCCAACTTCATCTCTTCTTCATTAGCCATGCCTTAATTGCCAACCTCTCAATACCACAAGGAGTTGAACTAGAATCTGTTCTAACTTTCAGTGTAGAATTTGATTCCTGTGTCATTCATCTATCAACTAACTTTGTATTTCTCACAGGATGGCAAGATCTTATGCTCTGATACCATTGAAATGTGCTAGTCAATTTTTTCCTTGAATTGTCACAACACAAACCATCACTATGCCAATTGATTAGTGTTAGCTTCAAGAGAGAATCAACTAAAATGCACTAATGCAAAGAATATGCACACAAGACCCGATGTGGGTGAGGTGCTAACATATGGTGGAGGAAACTGAATTATGATTGAAAGTAAATACAACTTAAAGAAGAAAGAGGTGGTGAACTAGCCATGAGAGATTTCCACACTTCCACTTAATCAGTGGGGGGAATGAAATTACAAATCAAACAATTTATCTGCTGTGGCAGGAATCCACTCGTAAGTGGGAATTCACCACTTTTCAGTGGGTACAAAATGAGAGAAATAAACTAAGTTCTTTTTCCACACTAGTGGTAAACCATCCAAGGGCTACATAGGTGAGGAATTATGCACAAGTAAAGCAGTAAAGAATGACTAAAACAATACTATTGTTAGTAGTCTTACAATGTAAGAAACTACTGCAAATTACAAGTGATTAAAATAGAGTTCAAAGTACAATTGATAGAAGATGATCTCTCTTAATGACACCCTTTTGAATTATTGAAAAACCAACCAAAATATGAACTTAAAGCAATCTGATTTCTCAAACCAGCAAACTGAAAATAATCAACCAGCAAACAAAAACTCAATGAAATGCTCAAAACTCTCCAAATATACCTCCAAATTGAATGAAATGAATTGCAATGACTCCCCAGAGGATAGGCGCCCAATGTGCAATGAAAAAATTGCATCAAAACTCCAATTATTTAGCATGAACTCCAATGCCTCTTGAAATGGTATGACCTACTAAAAAGGGCAATTTTGTAAGATAAAATAAAATAATTCAAATTAAATTCCCGTCTTTTATGGAAAGGGGTGCCCTTGGTCGAGAATCACAATGCATTGATACCCAGAACAAGATTAAATTTATTAAAAAAACTACTAAAAAAATTCAACTTCAGTTGTATGAACACCAACAACATAGAAACTGAAAATAACATCTAAATATTCAACATTGAAGCTCAATGTGCACTTCTGGGTGAAGCACACTCTCAATCAACCATCTAGGAGACCATAGTTTCAGGTCCGAAGAATGGAGTAGAATTGCTAAGCTCTTTCTTAGACAGATTCTGAAATTGATTCAGTAGCATAACTTTACAAAATTTTCAAAGATGCTCAAAAGCTAGAGCAAGGCTTGCTTTTATAACTTTTGAGGTGACTGTTGGCTTTTGAACTTCCATTTTTCCCTCCAAAAGGGATGCCCAAATATGTTGAAATGTTTTCTTTTAAAAATATAATTAATTCTCCCTCTTCTAGGCGCCCAAGGCTCATAAACATTTAATAAACATTATTAAATATTGAATTATCTCACATGAGGCATCCACCCTCAAAGACCACTTTTTAAAACAACTTAAAGTCATTAATACTAGACCAAGGAGGGCAATAAGAAATTAAAACATTAATGAATTAGAATAAATCATTTTACCCAAAATGAGCCTCAAAATGCTGAAGGCCAAATATGCTCCAAACAACATTGCTTCAAATGGAAACTGAGCTGGCTATTGATGCTACTGCCCAAGATGGCACTGCCAAAAATAGAACTTACTAAAAATAGTAAATTCAAAAAAGTTGCTCGACGATTTTGCATGTCATATCACTGCAAAGTTCTCTAAAAACCCATAAAGAATCTGCAATCCTCATTCATGCAAACCTTCTTCAGAACCCCTATAAAATAGGAAACCCTAATTTGCACATTTGAGTAGCCTATGCATTTCCATAAATAGGCTAAATCCAAATGAAGAGCGTAGGGCGAAATTGGGAACATTACACATTAGTTTGATTTGATTTTTGATAATGATTTGAATAGATTGATTTAATTATTTAAATTTTGGATGGAAAGTGTCGTAATTAAATTATTATTTAATAATTTAATCCACTTAGGGGGATAAGGTGATTCAGTGACATAATTAAATATTTGGCATTATTTAATCAATCAGGATGAAATAAGTTGGGATTAGGACTTTATTAAATAAATATGATTTATTTAATTGGTCGAGATGATGAAATGTGAATTAATCAAATAATGTCATTTTATTTAATTAATTGTAGAATTAGGGATTTTTGGACTTTATGAAATTTATCTAATTTATCCGAAGTGATGAAAAAGTGAATTAATTAAATAATGTTGTTTTATTTAATCAATAGAGGAATTAGGGTTTTCAGGACTTTATTAAATAAATGAAATTTATTTAATTTGTTTGAAGTGATGAAAAAGTGAATTAATTAAATAATGTTGTATTATTCAATTAATAGAGGAATTAGGTTTTTTGATGTTGTTTTGATGTGGTGTGATGTGGGAACGTTGCGGTATGATTTTGAGATGATCCAAGATATTACAGGATAATTCTGAGATGTTCCGGGGTGATTGCGAGATGATTCGAGATAATTTAAGACATTACAAGATGATTCTGAGCTATTTCAAGGTGATTCTAAGTTATTATGAGATGTTATGGGATGATTCCGAGTCATTTCGAGATGATTCCAAGTCATTCTAAGATGTTATGGGATGATTCTGAGTCATTTCAAAGTGTTACTGGATGATTTCGAGTCATTCTGAGGTGTTACAGGATGAGTTCGAGTCATTTCGATATGTTATAAGATGATTTTGAGTCATTTTGAGGTGTTACAAGATGATTCTGGGTCATTTTGAGGTGTTATGGGATGATTCTGGGTCATTTTGAGGTGTTATGGGATGATTCTGAGTCATTTTGAGGTGTTATGGGATGATTCCGAGTCATTCCGAGATGATTCTGAGTTATTTTGAGATATTACAAGATGATTCCAAGTCATTCCAAGATGATCGAAGATGATGTTCCATATCGTTTGATATTGTTTGAGGCTATTCAATGCTGTTCGATGTTGTTCGGTGCTGTTCGATTTTGTTCGAGGTGTGTGATAGGTGTCAAGTCAATTTTACATGTCTACATTTTTCCCCTCTTTGATACAAAGTACTGGTTGCTTTGTTTCAAATATTCTATATTTAAGATCAAGTTTTTGAAAAAAAATTATACCCCAGTATGCTCCAGTGTTCAATGGAAATGATGGTAGGACTCCATGCTGCCCCCTCGAGAGGCTGACCAAAAATTTCAAGGTTTGAGGTCAGGATCTTGACACTATTGTATTGTCGTTTTGATGTTTTCAGATGAAATGTTATATCAATATGTGCATCATTTCTCGTTCAGAGCTTCTAATATGAAAGTAGGAAGATTCACTGAGTGTAATTAGGGTTTCTTAGATGAAATTAGGGTTTCCTTGAGGTGTTATATAGGCAATTTTGTCTTTGAATTGGTTCATTTGTGCTTTGTTCCTCTTGCTAATTATTGTCTCTGGATTCCACATTCTGTTAGTTGTTGAGGGATAATGCTGAGATTTGAGGTTGCCCCACATTGTTCTGAGTTTGTTCAAGAGTATAGACGACCTTCAGGAATTGGTGGCCCAGTATGTACCTTCACCCTTTTATTTTTTCATGTTTTCATTCTCATTTTGTGTGCAAAGTCCTGTCAGATAATAGCACTAGTTTTGAGATTCCTGCATAGTTGTCCTAAAACTATGCCCTTGTTAGGAAACTGCACCCTTGTTTTTGTGCAATTGTCCTAAATCTACACTTTTGTCCTGAAATTGCACTTTTATCTGGCTTTTGTTGAGCATTTGTCCCAGAACCTAGCAATTGACTCTCCATTTGTTGTTTTCCTTTTAGATTTGTTCTAAACCCTAGCATATGTTCGTTTACCATCATAATTTGTGTTGCTTTGCATGTTTAGAGTGAAACCCTAACATCTTGGTTTATATCATTTGCAGGTGAATATCCAACCACTTATGATGAGAGAGAGACGTCCTCATCACTTGTTTGATCTGATTGCCCAGTTTGGTGCATTGGAGCGAGACTTTCTTGATGTAGTAGGATTGCATTATATCTATTACATGCCTTTGATCAGGACCCATACGACGATGTTGATCACTCTCATCGAGAGGTGGCACTCTGAGACGTCCTCTTTTCATTTGCTTACAGGGGAGGCAACTATTACTATAGAGGATGTGTGGAGGATTCTTCATCTTCCTATTCATGGTGAGCTTGTTACATATCAGATTTGACGAGGTGCCCGTGCTATGCAGCATTTGTTAGGTGCGAACAACGTGGATGTTTGTGATGTAGAGATTGATTTATTTGATTTTTTAGATAGTGGAAACCCTATCGTTCTTGTCCTTTACGGCCTGGTATTGGGATTAGTTGTTCCTAATAGATGAGGTTGATAGTTTGTAGCAAGCTGGGGTACATATATTGAGAGTATGCTAGAGCATGGTATGAGATATTCCTGGGGTTCCGGTTTGCTTGCCCATCTTTACCGAGATATGCATGAGGTGGTGTATTGGGGCGAGAGTTCATTGTCTGCAAGTGTATCACTTTTCCATGTTTGGGCTTGGGAGCATATTGCAGTGACTCGTCCAAATGAGATTTAGGATCATTCTCTGGACAATCCATACTGTTATCGTTATGGGGACTTTATGCACCACACTTTGCCTGGGGACTTGCATTATTAGCGTCGTGTGTTTGATGAGATGCGAGGTTTGGCCAGAGGTTGCGGGTCAACTTGTGTATTACAGAAAGACTCATTGGTTCCTTGGCTGTTCATCATCTGTGATAGAGCGTTATCTAATAGACCAAGTTTTTTGTCAGCCTGGTGAGAGACAGGGGCGGATTCCTGATGCGTCTGAGGCTTATTTTGGTTGGACTTGTCAGGGGTCCGTGTATGGGGTATCCAAGTTGATGCAAATACTATTATTGCTGAGTTTGTAACACTTTCCCCAGTTGTTGGGGTTGGTCAGTTGGAGTGGCAGATCTAGATACTACTCACAATTATGAGGAGTGGTGGGCATGACATAGGTCTTTGAAGCTTACTAATCCTAGAGGTGATCCTATTCTGGGTAGAGTAGGCATCATAGGTCGTCGCGGGGAGCAACAACGTGCTGAGGTTCTTGTAGAGCAATTGGATTGAGCTCGACTTGATGAGGCAGAGGATATTGAGTATGAGCGGGTGCCTCCTGCACAAGGTCAGAGATAGGTTCCAGATCCTCCTCCACCAGCTAGGGATGTTGAGTTTTTGCTAGCTCAGATGACTTTGGACAGGGATGCAAAGATTGCATGACAACAGGCTGTGGAGACTTTGGTAGACACTCTGAGGGTTGAGTGAGATAGTGTGATTAGCAAAATACATGTGACTGAGGCTTAGGTAGTATTACTGACAACAAAGAGAGATTCTCTTTAGGAAGATCGAAAGAGTGATATTGGTAGATGACATGCTGCAAAGGCTCAAGAAATGTTAGTGATAGCAGAGATAGATACTCTATGGGAAGAGTGTGATGGTATGCGAGTTGAGCGAGATAGGTATCTTCAAGAATATACCTATTATCAGACTTTATATGATGCTACTGTTCCCAAGGCCTCCTGACATCCATGGTTTGGGGAGCCTAGTGCTACGAGTGTCGATGATGGCGGTGCTGGTGGCGATGTTGGTGATCGTTCTGTGAGACAACCAGATCATTTTGGTTTTCAGTATTGTTTTGTCTATCTTGTTGGGGTATTAATATTTTTGGGACTTGATCTTCATGCTGTTTCATGGTGTAGAGGAATTTTGTAGACATGTGTGCTATATATATATTGGTCTATTCAAGACCTTGTATATATGTTATGATTTTGTATTTTCCTTAACCACTTTGTGTCACTGCGGATGTATTTATGACATATTCCCTTTTTGATGATGATATATATGAGATATACCTTCTTTGATTCAACCTCATTTTATGTTTATGTGATGGTGAAATATGATGCTATACATTTATATGTTTTTTTGTGATTTTCTGATGTATGAATTTGATGTGGATGAAGGGATCATACTTTATCTCATTTATGACATGACATATGTTTGATAGATGAATGCCCCATACATGCTACATGATATTTTATTTGGTTTATTATCATCATGATATGTATGATAACATTTGTGGATGTAGTATGGATATGGTTCTTATGATATTCTATGGAGGATGAATGATAATTAGAAGAAATATGATGATAGATAGAAAAATAATGTTAATTAGAAGAAATATGATGATGTTTGTTAGTTAGTAGAAATATGATGATGGATAGAATTACTTTGCTTCACTTTAGATACTTCGTTGTTTGAACAATCCTATTTGATGTAGCAAAAAAATACGATGCACTAGGGTATGAATTACCAAGGTGACTTTGTATCTATTATGTGGACTTTGACTCTACAAACAAAGAGTATCTTTGTGCATACCAGACATACAAAAACTTTGTTTAAAGTATAGGGGGGATTCTGTGAAAAATGTTTCGGACCATTCACATAGAGAGGTATATAACACCTAACATGTAACTGCTTCACAAACTATTTTAATACAACTTCCATACTCAATAAAGCAAGTATTCACCATGGTAATATTACAAACATATCTTACAAACAACAAATCGAAATGACGCTCAATTGCTCCCATTCCTTATTCTCTAAATCCTTATGGACATCCTTGAGGGATCCTAGGAATGAGTCAATAGAATAAATCACGAAAGTAAGACCACAAAAAGATAAAAACAAAGTTGCAGTATCACTTGCCATATCTATTTAGGATAGGGCTATTATCCATTGCTAATCATGTCTATCATAGGAACGGATCCGTTAAGGCATATATCAGGATGTTGTTGGGACTTGTTTTAAAAAGATAGGTAGTTGATACTTTGACATTGTTTTTGTCTGTTTATAGTCAACATTTATGTGATTTTTTTTGCTTGAAAGTTCTAGCTGTTGATGTTTTCTTTGTTTGTTGTTTGTTTTGTCAAAGGGTGATCTTGTGACAATTTGTTTTATTATGGTTGAAATGTTTATTGTGGATGTTGATGACAAGATGAGGCTTTTGTTTTTCTAAGTTTTATGATGCTATTTTTGTTGTTTTTCAGGGGACTATCCTAGGGTCTCAGGGGCTCATCAAAGATAAGCCTTACCTATGTTGTACACGTAGAGGCTCGTAGTTCACTTGGTTTGACCTTTTTATTTTGTGAATGTTTTTGGATTTTGTATATTGTATATGTTTTTGGGATTTTCTATTTAACTAAGTTGAAATAAAGCATGTGGGAAACCTAAGGGGACTGACCTAGGGTCTCAGGGGCTCATCAAAGATAAGCCTTCCTATGTGTACATGCAAAGGCTCGTAGTTCGCTTGGTTTGACCTTTTCTGTTTTGTGAATATTTTTGGATTTTGTATATTGTATATGTTTTTGGGATTTTGTATATATTGACTAAGTTGAAATAAAGCATATTGGAAACCTAAGGGGACTGTCCTAGGGTATCAAGGGCTAAAATCCTTGCCTACATTGTACACACAGAGACCAGGTAGTTCAACCGTTTGAATCAAAGCATGAATTGTTTTTGGGTAAACAACATTGATAACATGGATTGATATCCTGTTGTTGTGTCCAGAGTATATGTTGTGGGAAATTCACTTGAACTAGCTGTGAGGTTCAAGCAAATGTTGATATCTTAGACTGTTTGAGTGAAGGAATAATCCAACGATGTTTTTTTTGTTTTGATGTTTTCCACATGTTTTTTTGATTTTTGTTGTTTTCTAGTGTTTTTGACTTTTGTTGTTTTTTGACCATGATTAAATGCCACGAGATTTAATCCATGAATAGATTTGAGATGTTTCCCCCAATAAATGATTTCTATTAATCAGTGACAAGCTATGGTTGGACACATGATTCATGAAATGGATGGGTGGATGATGTGAAAAAGTGTTGATAGATAATAATTCCTGTTTTATTCATACATAACACTTGTTTTCTAGGTTTTCACTATGGTACTTGCTCTCGGAGCACCACAAAGTGGTTTTCACTCAAAGAATGTTTTATTTCTCTTTACTATTTTTCTTGCTTTTTGTTTTTTCTCTTTTTTCCATTTTTTTGGATTTTTACCCATTTTCCTGGGGTGTAAGATGTTGAAAACTTAGATTGATACTGCACTTTGTTTTTCTAGAGGATATGTTGTTGGAAATCTTACTTGAACTAGTGTGGGGTTCAAACAACTATTGATATCTTATAAGTGTTAAGTGAAGGAATAGTCCATGTTATTGTCATCTTTGAAGGTTACCTTGGTAGTGCATTGGTGGTACACCTTGTTGTTGGGACGAACTGTTTCAAAGGTTACCCTGATAGTGCATTGGTGGGTACACCTTGTTGTTGGTGGATTTTTACCCTCTTTCTTGGGGTGTAAGATGTTGAAAACTTGGATTGATACTTCACTTTGTTTTTCTAGAGGATATGTTACATAAAATCTTACTTGAACTAGCTGTGGGGTTCAAGCAACTGTTGATATCTTGGAAATTTCAAGTGAAGGAATAATCCATGTTTTCGTCATCTTTGAAGGTTACCTTGGTAGAGCATTGGTGGTATACCTTGTTGGTGAGACAAATTGTTTTGAAGGTTACCCTGGTGGTGTGTTGGTAGGTATACCTTGTTGTTGGGAAAAATGGCTAGATCACAATGTGAGCTAGAAGACATAGATCAAGATTTATTTTGAATCAAGATGCAAGAATTTTCCCCCAGTGTCTAGCAATGTAGGTGATGGATTATCTTGTGATATGATAACATGTTTGGATAGAGAATGCCCTTTTGGAAAATGCCTCATGGCTTAGATAATGCTGGATGGGATAGAATCAATGATAGGGACCTATATCAAGATGTTTTTCCATAAGCAAGTGTAAAATGTAGATCAAACATTTGTCAAGATCAAGATAAGTTGGATTTTGGAAATAATGGCTTGGATTCATTATGGAAAAGTTGAGATGCTTCCACCTGAAATGGTGCATGTAGATGCTCAATTCTACACATAATGCCTATTTTCCAAGTTTTCATCATGGTACTTGTCCAAAGCGCCACCATAGTGGTTTTCACTGGAGGACGATTTATTTCTTGACTATTTTTCTTGATTTTTTGATTTTTTGATTTTTTTGATTTTTTGATTTTTTTGATTTTTTTGATTTTTTTGATTTTTTGATGTCACACAAGATGCTTGTTTATCGGGTTTTCATCATGGTGATTTTTTTTTGCTAATGTTGAACCACCTGGTGGTGTTGATGTAGACATTGCTGGTGCTTTTATGGTTGTTGTTGCTATCATGACATGCCAATGATATCCTTCTTGGAGGAGTTGTTTTGCTAGGATACAAGCACTTGAATGTAACTCCTGAAAATTCTTATCTTCCTCGTTGATATCGGAGTTAACCTTACCTTGATGCACACATCATGATCGAGTGCCCTTATAGTCCTTATGATGAAGAGTTGTTGCCATAACATGGTCAATTTGAGATTTGGATATCATGGATGGAAAAATGCGTTGAGGGATATGATATTTAGATGGATTGGTCAATAGTTTAGAACCTTTGACTCTCCAAACTTGGGATGATGAAAAATGATGGGTGGATATGGAAATTCGATTGGGACCAACGTCTTGATACCTTGTTAGTCACTCTTGAAGATTTATTTTGTATTGTTGGACATCTTTGATTGTTGAACTTCCGTTTTTGATTTTGCCCCATAGTTTCTTTGACTAATGGAGTTTGATAGGGATGATTTTCTTGCTTTTTCTTTTGTATCCATTTAAAATTTTCTTGTCCATTTTTCTTTTTTGATTCTTTTGCTTCAATGACTTGTTTTGTTCTTTGATATAAATTTTTCTTTTTTTGTTGGTCCGAATGAGAGGGTGGAAATATGTGTGGATGATGATTCATGACACGATGAGTTGTAGCATTGGTATCAATTTCATCATAAGGATTCTTCGTGCTCTTTATGTCGATGCTTGCATTAGATAAATTTTCCCCCAGTATTATGGAGGTATCCTTGATGTGTTTGTTTCCCTTAGTTTCTAAATAATCAAGACCTCGATGCTTAGGAATTCCCATAATCTGCACTGGTTCTAAGATACACTGTTCATGTAGACCTAATCCTCTGACTTGATACTGAATCCATTGAGAGAGTTTATTTGCAATGGGATATGCCTTACCTTGGAAACAAGGTGTTAGTTCTTCTCTACTTTGATTTGGATCTTCAAATGTGGTAGCTTCCTCACTGATAGGATCCTTCAAATGTGGGATACCTTCTTGATTGATATCTTCAGCTTGATCTTGTAAAATATGAAAATTTAATGCTTCTTCCAGAGGTGTTTCTAATCTACTGTCCATGCAAAAGTCTTCCTCCTGATTCATTTTTGATGTCTTCATAGGATGTTTTTGATTCACAACTTATATATAAGTCTTCTTTATGATCCATTTCTGATATGTCTCCATAGGATGTTTTTGACTCACAACTTATGTATAAGTCTTCTTCGAGATCCCTTTCTGATATGTCTCTAGCTTCTGCTATGTCTTGATCTTGTGTACAAATGTTAAGAGTGGGATACTCTTGTTCTTTGGTAATGATATCAATAGTATGAGACTCTTGTCTTAGGTGAAGATCATCTACATGTCTATTAGGAGTAAGAATCTCATGGGTAGATGTATGTGTGCTTGGTATATGGATTTGTTCTTCTTTTGAAAAACATGGGATGTCTTGGAAGATATCTACCAAGTCATTGTAATATTTTGATGATAGGGATTCTTGATCTTGACATTGTGTGGTATCATATTTGACATGTTTTGGATCACATTCTTGACATGGATCAATTTTAAAGAAGGGATTTCTTGTAAAGGGTCCTTGAATTTCCTCAAAATGTGGACATATGGGTAATGACTCTTGGCTTAGATCTTCTGCATTGGGTATAAGTGTTGGAACAAGAGTCTCTTGATCATCAATAAGTACTTCCATGAGGTTAGATGATTTCAATATATCTTGGACTAAATCATTGCAAGACTTGGGTGATTGATTTTGATCATGCTTGGGACTAAATTATTGATGTATGTCCTCTTGCTCACTGGATGATGTAGAGACATTGTCAATGTGATCAGTGATATATAGTTCTTGCTCATTGGTTTCAACCTTTGAGTTTGAGAAATTATCCATGTTTTCATTAGTAGATGGCCCTTGAACTTCATTTTTAATAGCTATTTCTCCTTGATCAATGAGGTCTTGGATGAAGTTTTTGAGTGTAGCACATCTATTCGTTGGGTGACCCTTGATTTTGTGGAACTCACATCGTTCGTACTGGTTATACCAATGGAGTTTAAAACATGGTTCACAATAAGTTGGACTACCATTGATTTTGATAAGTTTCTATTGTACTAGTTTATGCATGATTACCTCTAAAGTTTCTCCCAAAGGGGTGAATTTCCTTCCTGGTAGGTAATCTTTCCTTTGTGGATTTTCTTGATTGTTTTTCTCTTGGTTTTGTGGAACTCCTTGATTCTGTGTTTGAGGTATATTTTGATATTGCACTTGAGGTAAATTTTTATGTCGTGGAACTTCTTGATATTGCACTTGAGGTACACCTTGGTGTTACGAAACTCCTTGATACTACAGATATTGGAAGTGTTGTTGATGTGGATATTGAGGTGTTTGAGAATTATAAAGATGTTGATATGTAATGTTCCAACTTTTCTCATGACATCGATGATACATTGGATTTCAATTTCATTTAAGTTCCTCAAGATCTCTCTCTATTTTATCTAGGGCGATTTGATGTTCTAGACTTATCCCTTGATGGGGTTTTTGAAACCCTTGATGTTGTTTCCCTACTTGATGTTGTGAACCTTGATAAGAGTAATTTGGGTAATAGATCGACATGTTTTGGGGATGTTTTTGTACTCAATACCCTATCAAAAGGTCACTTGGTTTATATCCTCATGGGCCACTTCTGTCATTTGTGGTGGGATACTAGTGGGCTACTGGTGTTGTTCTTGATTTCTTCCATTTTCTTCCTATGCTGTGATCTCGTGGTTGTCATAAAAAACTTGGGTCCCTTATGGGAGAGTGGTGTACTCTCTAGTTGACTCAAATTCTAAAGATTCAATGTTTCCCTACAAATTATGTAAGATACTGGAACTGTTGGAACAAACTCAGATTCTGACAATAGTAGAAGGAATACAAGTTTGGATTATTTCTAGAAGCTCATATGTAGAAGTTATATACCAACCTAGTTCTGGTTTCGTGAAGTGCCCAAAGGTGTTTCTTGAGAGCTTTTGGACTTAGATGGCTAAGTATGAAATGATGACCTATGGAATTTACCTTAGGGATCTTGACCTTACATGAGATCATGAAGTAGATAATTATTTCCACGTAGGCAGTGGTAATACAGGTCTCTCTGCTACTATGTCAACTTTCTCTTCCTCTTCGTCTAGGATAATTGATGCGGTGAGAAACTGGCGAGGTGTTTCGTTCTTCTAAAAAATGAAGGTTCTCAAGCTGCTTATGATGTTGGTTTGTTCACCTTCGATATATATGAGACTAGGTTGAAGGATCGGTGCTACAAGATCTGGTTGTTGAATTGGTGTAGTTGGTCGCCAAATGGTCATAAAGTTTGGTGGTGTTATGGGATGGTTTCTGTGAAGCTCAAGACCCTAGGGTTTGAGTGCTATTTTGGAATGATAATAATTCTTAGAAATAAAAATGTTGAAGAACTAAGGTCTATATTCCACTTCCTTTCCAAAGGATATGTTGCAGGAAAATTTACTTGTACTATCTATGAGTCCCAAGTAACTATTGATATCATGGACGTCTGACTGGAGGAATGACCTTAATGGTTTGTTTGATTTTGATTTCCAATAGGTAGGATGAAAATAATGGATGTGGGACTATTTGACCTTATGTCTTTCCAATTTTTTTGATTCGAACGATGATATTATAAGAAACTTTCTCTCAGCTTTTTCTCAGTGTTTTGAAGTATGACAAGTGATAAGACAACACTTGGACTGACTCAACAAGCATGAACTCATGTAACCTTCATGTCTATATTAGGTTGTGAAATCACAACACCCAAGCTATAGTTCCCAAATTTTTACTTTGATTAATGTACCCTAAAATCAAAGCCAGAATGTTCAGAAACCTTTAAGGAAAGATCCTTTCAAAGGGGTGTAAACATAAGGCTTCTCTCACAAGTATGCACTAAATCAAAGGGTTTGTGGTTCAACCATCTCGTTCAGTGTTTGTTTTGAATGTGTTTCTTTTCTTTAAATCAAACAAAAAATTTGATGTCAAATTGTTTTGAATGTAATGGGACAAGTTTAACATAAACCAACAATTACAACCCTAGGGGATAGACACCATTATATTAGGTAGGCTTGCCTGATTCTCCAAAGAGATGATTTTACATGCAACTTATGGCGTGGGCCTATAGTTGGACACAACAAGTAACTTCTCGAAAGTAAATTCTAATGCACCACTTCCAGAGAATGTTTTTGGATAATAGGGTGGCCTTTAAAACAATTTGGTTCTTATTGATAACTATGAACGCATAAATATGACACTCACCCGCTGGCCACTTAAGGCTCTTTAACCGTTCCCATTCCACTTAAGGCATGGGATTAGGTGCAGTATGTTGTTAGCACAACTTGAAGCTAATTTCTTACAATTTCACAACCTTTAATATAACCCACCAGTAAACGTGCTTTGAGACCTTGCAATGAGTTCTCCAACATAGGATGTATCTCAAGGAAAGCCCCCTCTTTAAGGTAAAATTAAAAAATAAAGTGCAATGCTAAAAAATGTTCTTTCGCTCACCCAAGATCACCAAAAGGTGCGAGGGGAGAAGATAAAACACTTTAGCTTTTCCAATCAATGAATGCATAGTGAACAATCCATAGCAAGATGATTCATTTTAAACACCTCGAGCGATGTTATCCCCAAAAATCTGTGAGTAAAGCAAAACAAAGTTCTTTTTAACTTGCACCAATACAAAGTGTTCAGGACATCAAGCAGTTAAGATAGCAATGGTGAAAAATCATAAAGAAGCATTTGTTCATTTTTATGAGCTCCAATAGAGGTATTTCTAAGAAAGGCACTCCTTGTCCTATCTTGGTCAACAAATGTAAAATGTGTGTGCCTCAACAAAATGGAAAACGTTTTCTCGCTCTTTTTTTATGCACCAAAATTTAAAGGTTCCCAATTATGAAAACATGAAATGTGTTCATTTTAGAGCCCAAAAATTGAAGTGTTGTTCTTCATAAGCCACATAAAAAATGGTACATCTCATTGTGTGAGGGTGAGAAAGGACGTTAGATTCAGATTCAAGATGGACATGAAAGCAATTTGACAAAGAAAATCTAATCTACAGCCAAATCCACAAATCTAAAATCTAAAAATCCTACACATACGAGATTAAGCTATACTATTGCAAACATGATAAGGAATATACTAATTACCGAATGAAATGAAAGAAAAAGATAACTTTTACCATCTCGTAGCAAAGTGTATTCGTTTGATGTTGGATTTCTCTTATCACAACGAAGCCTCCAAAGTTCGTGTGCAAAGTGTGGATGAATGCTTGGTTGATCGAAGGAAGGAATGAAGCTCTCTCAAGGATGATCTTGACAACACTTCGTTGTTCAATGTATGTTGATTCTCTGATCCTTATTTGTGAGGAAAGGGGTTTGTTATATAGAAAATGAGATTTGAAATGGACGATCAAGATCTTTTTGAAGAATATCTAGATCAACAGTCAGAGTGTGTTGAGAGGATTTAGACATGAGAGAATTGTGCAAAGTTGATTACACAATTTGTGTGATTGGGAAATAGATTGGCCAGTCAAGGATGTGATTGATCAGTTAACAAAATCAACCTTGTTGGGTGTCCTGAGGTGGGGACTTATACTGATATTGACTATGGGTAGGAGAAGGATAAGGATGCATGATCTACGAAGATGGCTATGGTTGTCTAATCGATTGTCCACCTGACTCAACACTTGTCACATAGATTAGCTCTCCAAAATGAGGGCATCTCTAAGCTCTAGGAACAAATGCATCATACAAGGTCTAGTAATATGTGCTCTCTCTCACCAGTCAATCTTGCTTAGCTTGATACTAAGCGTGGGGAATGGAGGAGGCTAATAAAATATCTACTGCCTCTTAGTGGCTAGCTCTTACCTCAAAGCATCTCTCTTCTATCAAATACCATCACACTCTACAGTAATAATGGCAACATGTCCCTCTGCTACTTATCGCTGAGCAATCTCGACATCTCACTCTATGACCTTGACATCTCTGTCTGCTATCAACTAGGCTATCTGACCTGCCATATCATCCTATGGGGGAGGTACTTGTGGTTCTTGCGGTCCCTGATGTTTCCCATCTTGGGGTCCCTACTGCCCATCATGCCAATCTTGATCGTCACCCTAAGCCCTGTCAAGTTGCTCAATTATGATATGCAACCTCTATCAATCACTCCTACTACCTATGACACCGACACCCTCTAGAACTGCCCCATCACTAGACCAATACCAATAGGATATGTAAATTGTAATGGTTGTCTATAGGCCCACCATTGATCAAAATCTCGAGTTGTACTTGAATCTGTAGGACCAACTTCCTAGCCCCATCCAAATGGGGCAAGTGATCTGAACTCTACGATGATCATATTAGATGTTGTTGACCCCCAAACCCTAACCTCTTGGGTCATCCACCTAAAGCATGCATGATAATCATCAACAAACTAGGTCTGTCGCTCTCTAAATTGATGGAGAACCCTTTCAGGCAAATATCTCTCAAGAATAGTGTCCACATAGCCTATGAGCCATCGTGTCTTTTGACAAAAAGGTAACTAATCTTTATCATCTCCCCAAGCCTCATACGCTATCCAAGGCCTCCAAATAAACTCGATCATATCATCAAAAATACTTCTCGAGTAGTGTAACCTGCCTGGCCAAGTGTAATGCAAAAAAAATGAATACCTGTAAGAAAATAGGTCATCAACATCCTGATCAAGAATACCATCTAGCCTTGTCACTGGGATTCTCTCCCAAGCCCAAACATGCAAAAAGGTCATCCCAGCTGAGATGGAACCACCACCATGATAAATCGCCTCGTGCATATCTCGATACAAATGCAACAAAACACACAGTTGCCACACATATTTGGTCTCGTACTCCATCATTTTATCTATGTAGATACACCAACTAATAGGAAATAACCTTCCTCTACAACCAAGCATCAGAGGCTCGACAATCAAACCAGTTAGTGCCATGGATAGAGGATCAACACCATCGATGAAGGGAGACAAGTCTATCTTGGAATCCACTACTTGTAGATTCCGCACACTGAGTACTCGCTGCATGGCTAGGGTACCCTGCCTAACATCATATGTAACCCACTCACTATGGATGGGAATCCACAAAATCCTCCTCACATACTCAAGGGTAACTGTCACCTTGCTAATAGGAAGATGGAAAGACAAAGTATCAAAATGCCACCTCTTGACAAGTGTGGTCATCATTTCCATGTGACATCTGATCTCGGGCATATAGCAGATGTGTCATAAACCAACAATGTCAAGAAAGTCTCTCTCAACCTCTTGGAACTCAACAATCAAATCGAACAACTGTCATGGCTGTCACTCATTGGAATACAATGGTTTGAGAACCGCTTGCAAACATTCAACCCATAATGTCAAAAATTTGCTAGAAAATCAAATCACAAAATTAAGACTACAAACAAACTAGTTAAATCGTTCCTTTTTGAAAATAGCGAGCCATTTTTGGATGATAGCGACATTTTTTTATAAAAGTGACCCTATTTACTACAATAACAATTAGTTTCTATGCTAGTGGCTAGATTTTATGATAGTGGCTACTTTATGCACTAGCAGGTAGTTTAAATGGTAGCGATAACCTAGAACGATAGCATGTGGTTTTCAAAATAGTGTGTACTTTTTACAAGAGTGATCAACAATAATGAACGATTTTTACACTAGTAGTCAAATTATACTATAGAATGGACTTTCTACAATAGCAGTAAAACTACAAACTACACTAGTGATCAAATCGAAACAATAGCATGCAAAACAAGAAATTACCACTATCATCCTAAATTTTTTTGAGCATTAATTACACAAACAACAAATGATTAAAACAAGAAAGGAAGGGGTACGTATCATGATGCTTTCTCCAGCTGGCCTCCTGAATGAACGAACTACATCTTCTTGGTGTGGAGCACCCAAAATCCTCACCATCGCAAATCGACAATCACAACATCAAGATCTCTAGAGGCAAGAATTTCCTAAGGCTCGAAGTGCAAATGAGGAAAAATTAACCCTAATTTCCTATTTCAACCCCCTAAACCCTAATTTTTACCTTGGAAACCCTCCTAGGTTTAAATTTTGAGCACCCTGGAACATCCAAAAACATAAACACAAGCCCTATAGCCTAATTTTTTGTCCTCTACGCATCTAAACTATAACGAAACCTTGTCGCAAGCTCGACCAAAAAAGTAATTTTTCTAGCCAACCTCTCAAGGGGGAAGCCCAACGTCGTATTATCTTTTTGGTGACCGTCGGGGCACAATGGGGCATATTAAATTTTTTCAAATCTTGATCTGAGCATCAAATTCTTTGAAACAATGTAACCAGTACATTGTGCCAAAGAGGGGCAAAATATAGAAATATAAAAATGACCTAAAGCATATCACATATCCTAAACTACATTTTTCCATTATCGAAATCACTTTCATTATCACTATTTCATTTCATCTCATTAACATCTTAATCCCCTTTTTAACATAATTTACATCATTAACCCTATTTTTCTCTATTAATTGAATAATATTTAATTATTTAATTAATTCACTATTTTATCATTAATCTAACTTTATTCCTCCCGATTAATTAATTAAATATCAATTATTTAATTATGTCACTAATATACCCTATTCATCTAGATCAATTAAGTTGTTATCACTAATAATTTAATTAAACCACTTTCCCTTCTCTAAGCTTGAATAATTAAATCAATCATTCAAAATCATTCAACATGGTCAACAAACAAATATATCTCTATTTGTTAAAGTCAAAAGAAAACTTGCACGTTCATCTCCAATGTTAATTAATTAATAATTAATTATCCTCACCCCTTTATGATTGAGTAAATCACAAACACTAATTTCTCACTCTAATTGGCTAACTAACCCATCTATTTCCTAACTCAACCTATCTTTCTCAATCCCACTAACCACTCAACATGATTTTCTCAATCCCACCAATCATTCCAATCTAATCCAATTGATTATCCAATTAAAATCCTTAATTAGGTCAATCAGAGGAGTTAACTAACCAATCTATTTCCTCTCAATGGTTCGGAATCGTTGATCATGATCTTTTACTACTGAATCTCGACCATCCATATGAAACCTGAAAATATATAAAATAACCTTCTTCCTTCTAAAAAATGATAAGAGAATCTAGAGAATTTGTGTAAAGAGGTCATGTTGAATTGACTACCGAATTATTGAGAGCAAATACATACATCTTTGATCACCATTAACATACCTTTTGAAAATTTTTTCTCAACAATGGAGGCTTTGTATTGATCCAAGCGATCCAACATCAATACGAATTACACTTCGCCATGGGATAGTAACATTGTAATGCTTGAATTTGTTTTATGTTCTCTTTTATGATAGCATTGTTCATTGGATTCTTAGTTTTATAATTTCATTTCATGAGTAGGTTGGGATTTGTCGTTTCTTTGATCTCTTTCATTTGATTTCATTTTTGTTTTTCTTATGCTTATTTTCCCCCTTACAAGTGGAACCTCATTGTTTTTTATTTCTACTTTATTTTTTCACATGTCCCTTTTACCATAGTTCCAACAATTTTATTTGTTCATTTTACTTGGAGTCTTAGATTTTCTCTTGGACTTGTCCTTAGGACCCTTCTGATCTCCCTTATATGCTCTTTTTTTGGATATTCTCTTGACATGGAGAGCATCATTTGAATTATCTGCAACGGCTTTCTTCCTCATTTCCTTTGACAACAAAGTTGCAACAACATTTTCCATCATTGCATAATACACTTATCTTCTTCATCTATCTTAACATCAACAAAAGCTAACTAAATCAAAATCAAATTAAATGTATTAAATTCTTTGCTATCAAATCACCCTCCGTTTTAAGATATATTTTTCTTTTCTTTTCAAATATATCTTATTTTAGAATTTTTGCTTGGTATATTTCACCTAATCATTTCCATAGATCATATGTTGTTTTCTCTTAGAAACATTCAATATGATTTTTTTTGTGAGACAAAGTTAGATAGTTCTTCGTGCTTTCTTATCCATTTTATCCCACTCATCTTGGTCTATCTTGTCTGGTTTATTTTCCTTTGTTGCTTCCAACTATTGATCCCTCTCTTCAAGGAGATCATCTATTTTCAACTTCCATATCTCATAACCAATTCCATTGAAATTCTTAATGTCCAAGTGATATGAGGTTGTAGCCATGAATTTTACATAAAAAATATACAAAATAAGATCAACTAAAACTCCTACTATAGCTCAAAAATCCTTCACACTTCCACCTAAGAAGCAAAGCTGGCTAAGATTTGATACCAAATGTTAGAAATGAAGGTGAACAAATATAAAATGGAAGTTTGAATTCAACTGTAAATATGAATTAACCAATGCATAACAAAATGGTGATTACAATAAAAAAAATTAACAACACAAAGAAATATGAACAAAAGAACAAACATGTAACACCATGTTTATGTGGAGAAATACTTTTAGGGAAAAAAATCACAAAGAAGAGAGGCCCAAGTTTGTATTATCTTCAATAATAGAGATTACGTACAATCCTTCCTTTCTCCTCTTTATTCTTCACTCCTTTAACACCAATTTTTTTTTTTTTCTCTAACTCATAATGCTACCTTTCTACCACCATAACGACCATAACCTTTGTTTATATATCATTTTCACCCTCTAAATGGGGAAACCAAGTTGGTTATCATATCCAAATACTTATGTTGGATAAATACAAACATTTAATGCATAAAACAATATTGGTTGTAAGTCCATTATTCACTTCTTACACATGGTCAACTATTTTTTCCTATCTTGCAAGGTAGTTTCCATCTTCATGTAGAGGTGTTATAACCATCCAAAACAACCTTAATATTCAATATTCTCTTTTGGTAAATCGTAACTTTGTGTTGATAAATAATTAGTTACCAACACCTGATGAAAATGAATTACCATGCTAGTAAGTTCTAATGGTAACAAATATACAATTGATGCTGAATTATTCATCCCTTATAAACACTACAAAAAATTTCTATGATTTGCTCCATATTTTGCTTTGTTTTTTGCTTCCACTCACTGTTTTAATGTATTTTTGCCAATTTTTTGAAAATTTCGATGCTATTTATCAGGATGGCGCTATTTTTGACATTTATTTGTGTCGATCAGGACAAGTTGGCACTAATTTAGGTGCTAATTTGTGCCAAAATTAGAGCCACCTTTAGCACCAATATTGGCTTTGAGTGTGACATCGCCAATAGCGCCGCTTTTGGATTTGAGTTTAGCTTTGAGTTTATCGCCACTTTTAGCTCCGACTTTAGCTTCGAGTTTAGCTTCGGGTTTAGCGTCGATTTAGACACCCCTATGTCAAAGAGACTTATTTTTCTGTCTCATCGATGATGTAAAACAATGAAATTTCAACAAGATACAGGAATATCGAGGAGAGAATCACTTTCGTCACATCAACAAGGTATATCTACAAGTGCTTAGAGAAACACAACTCTTGGATATAATGAAGTAATGTCGATGAGACATTGAGATATCGGTAAGACAAATAAGATTGTCTCATTGACACTCTTCAAGTAATGATCAAAAGCATACATCGCCAGACCACCAAGAAGGTGAGAAACATATGCGGTAGAGCGGTATACACCGCAACCCTGCAACAAGAAGCCTTGAGCAAGGTGGTAGTGCGGTCAACAGTTGAAGGGAAGGGAAAAATATTGCCATACTACAACAATAATCATGAGTCTCCCTGACATGGTAGAGTTACACCGATATATAAAGAAATACTGCCGAAGGAAAATATCGATGAGATAGTGGCATATCGGCAAGAGATATTAACTTGTCTCATCAACACCAACAACCAACATCAGAGGAACATAAGATCTAATGTCGATGAGACATTGAGATATTAGTAAGACAAATAAGATTGTCTCATTGAAACTCCTCAAGTAATGATCAAAAGCATACACCGCTATACCACCGGGAAGGTGAGAAACATATGCGGTAGAGTGGTATACACTGCAACCCCACAACAAGAAGTCTTGAGCAAGGCAGTAGTGCGGTAAACAACATAAGGGAAGGGAAAAAAACTGCCATACCACAATGGGTATAATAAGAGATGACGGTAGTATGGTAATCGTGGCATCATTACAATTTACAACACTAAATGTAGAAAATCACGTCAGTCACAATCCATTTGAATAAATCATTTAAGGAATCAAGAATATAGCCCACCAAAATACTCTAAAACTCTAATAAACATACACTAAATTTTTTATCGAAATCTTATTTTCAGGCATAGCTTGCTAGAATGGAGTTTTCATTTTAATAAACATATAATAAATTTTTTTTGAAACCTTATTTTCAGGCGTAGCCCACCAAAATGGAGAAATGTTTCAGTAAATAATGACATAGAATGGTAAGGAGATGTGCGTGATATGAGGCATAGGATTCATTGATGTTTATCTCATTCCTGCTCTAATCAACAAGGGTTACAATGTTCATGCTACTGTTTGTAATCTAGGTATTTAATTGACATATGTTTGCATAATCTCAAATTCCTTCACATGCTTTTGAAGTATCAATATATCTTATATAGGGTTTAGAATGAATTATTTTAATTTAAAAAAATAAATCAGATACTTTTGAAGTATCAATGTGTCCTATATAGGGTTTAGAATAATTTCTTTTAATTAAAATAAATAAATAAATGATGTATTTTCCTGTGATTAGATAATGTGGAGATCTCCTAAATCTACCCTAGCACACTATCCTCTTTCGCATTGTGTTCATTACTCCAGCTGCTAGGGTTTTGCATTTGACATCTTTAATATCTTCATGATAGTGGATTTTAAATAGATCTCAGTCTTTGCTTTAATATTTATCATGGTAACCCTTGAGTTTCATAATCCACCTTCAATCTCTTCTAAGAATGTTGTCTTAAGCTAGACTACATAGTATGCATATAAATAAAGTCCTTCATACCTGCCATTGTTCCAAACCACCACTCACCGCCTTGCTTAAAATGCTACCTCCATAAGCACAATAACATGTTTTAAAATCATGGTTTCTAGTGCTTGACCATTAAGGTCACTACTTTCATCAAGATACTATTGGAAAAACAAGGATAGACAACTAAGAGGGGGGGGTGAATCAGTTGTTACAAAAATTAACCTTATTCAACCTCAATCAACTTTTAATCTCAGATCTGATAATTAACAGTGCAATAAATCAACAACACATCAAAAACACATGAACACCAAGATTTTATACGTGGAAACCCTATTAGGGGAAAAACCATGGTGGATGTTTGTCCACAAGATTATACCTTGTTAGAAGTATAATGAAAAATGAATAGGGAATGCACATGCATTCAGACACACTACCTAGAGCTCATTGCTCAAAGGGAAGGCTCACTACCTTACATAAAACAATTAGATTAAATCCATCTGATGAGGTTGAACTGAGAAATTAGCTTCTACAAAATCTTGATGATAGTTCTGGTTAGGCACAAAAACACTTCTTCACACTTCGCTCAATCTTCTTCACACTCTACTCTGAAATCAAATGATCTAATCTTTATTCTCATATTTTGCATACACATCACACACTCGCACACTTTCACACTTCAAAATGAAGAAACAATCATTCTTATATATCCGCTACATGAATTTGCATCAACAAATCTATCGGCCACAAATAAAGAATAAATTACAATTGTTGGCCCAATTCATGAGCAAATCTCAATGTGCACCAACTTAAGTCAGTCACAACATAATGAAGACCTAAATCAACATCCTCGAAAATGCCAAATAATAGAAGATTAATCCATAAGGATCCACAACACACTACCACCATCATGTCGGCCAAGAAAATACAACCCTCAAACACACAAAGGAAAATCTTCGATCACGAACACATTGATTCACATGGAAATACCACAATGATAGAGCATGATCTAGAAACATCATTGAACATCTCAGGCACATACACAACAACTCAATTCATCAGAATTGCAATCACATCTTCCAGAAACACCTACTATAGCAACTGAATAACTGTAGGAACATAGAACTTCATAAATTTCTCAATTCTTGATGCCCACCTCTGAAACTTTCGAACAACATACTAGATAGGCTCAACAACAAACACTTTAATGCATGCCATCTGATCATCAACGTACAAAAATTTCCATCACTTTGACCTTCTCAGCTTCATAGACTGCATGCAAAATATTTATTACAATTTTCTCAATATCGTCGACATATACAACCTTCAAAATCATTAATGCTAATAGTGTTGACATCAATGACAACCACATATCAGCAACATAACCACAACATCCAACAATCTCCCACTTTGGCATTGATGGCAACACATGGTGTGAAAAATACCATCAACACAACTAACTCTTCTCAACCTATTCTTCTCTTCCTTACATTGCTCTTCCATCTTCTCCCTCTTAGTACTTATTGCACTTCTCCCCCTTTCTTCTACAAAGTTTTTTCACATTACTCTTCTCCCCCTTTGACATCAATGGAAAAGGTACACATGCTGTGAACCACATATCATCTAAATCATTTGACTACTCCCCCTGAGTAGCAGCCACCACAACATCAATCCAAAACAAAATCTTACTGTAAGTGTATGGATTGATGCAAAGAATTGCATCTTAGTTCATATTAGGAGGGGAAATCACCCCTAAGTTGCCTCTGAGATACTCAAAATTATCCTTAGGCAATGGTTTGGTAAAGATATCTGCAGTTTGTTCCTTTGTGGGAACATATTCCAATCTAACCTCTTTATCACTCACCTTGTCTCTCAAAAAGTGATACTTGATAGATATATGTTTTGTCTTTGAGTGTAGCACCGAATTCTTAGAAATGTTTATGGCACTTGAATTGTCACAAAATATAACAATAGGCTCATCATACTCAACTCTGATATCTCTCAGCATCTGCTTCATCCACAAAACTTGAGTACAATTTTTTGCATCAACAATATATTCTGCCTCAACAATAGATAAGGAAATGGAGTTCTTCTTTTTACTTAGCCAAGACACCAAATTCTTCCCCAAGAAGAATGTACCACCACTTGTACTTTTCCTATCATCCACATCTCTTGCCCAATCTGCATCTATAAAGGAATTTAGAGTAAGATCATCATCCTTAGGATACCAAAGACCAAAATCAACTGTTCCTTTTAAGTATCTGAAAATCCTCTTTATTGCAGTCACATGTGATTCCTTCAAATCATCTTGATATCTAGCAATCATGCACACAACATTCATGATGTCTGGTTTGGTCTGAGTCAAATAAAGCAATCCACTAATCATTGACCTATATATTGTTTGATTAGCCTTAGGAGAATCATCATTCTGTGTTAGCTTGCATCTGGTTACCATGGGTGTACCAATTGGATTTGAGTCTTCCATGCCAAAAATTTTCAATAACTCTCTTACATATTTGGACTGAGAAAAAAAGATTCCATCATCTAACTGAGTAATTTGCAATCCTAAAAAGAATTTCAGCTCTCCTATCATTGACATCTCAAATTCACTTTTCATTTGATCAGAAAAATTCATACATAGGTCATCATCACCTTCAAAAATAATGTCATCAAAAAAGACTTCAATTATCAATTCTTTATCCTGATCCAACTTGAAATACAGATTGCTATCAATAGTACCTTTATTGAATCCAAGTTTCAACAAGTATTTATCTAATCTAGCATACCATGCTCTAGGGGCTTGTTTGAGTCCATATAGAGCTTTCTTCAATTGGAAAACCATATATTTTTCATCAGTTAGTTGAAATCCATCTGGTTACTCAACATAAACTTCTTCTAATTCACCATTCAAAAATGTTGACTTCACATCCATTTGATAGACTTTGTAATTCTTGAAAGTAGCATAAGAAAGAAACAATCTTACAACTTATATTCTAGCAATAGGGGCAAAGGTTTCTTCAAAATCAATACCTTCCATCTGTGAGTATCCTTTACATACCAATCTTGCTTTGTTTCTAACTACTTCACCTTGCTCATTCAACTTATTCTGAAAGACCCATTTGGTTCCAATCACATTTTTGTCTTGAGGTCTAGGAACAAGAATCCACATATCATTTTTCTCTATTTGCATCAATTCTTCCTTCATTGCTTCCATCCAATACTCATCTTTACATGCTTCATTTACATTACTAGGCTCAGTTTTGGAAATTAGGCAATATTCTTCTGTAATTCTTCTTCTAGTCTGCACACCTTTGTTCTTGTCTCCTATGATCTGAATTTAAGAATGAATTCGCTTTACATACCTTGGAATTTTTGGATTCTCTCTGAATTCTCGTTCTTCTATTCTTTCTTCTGCATTTTCACTAGTTTCTTCTTCATGATTCTCTTGATTCACCAGAACAATTTGAACTTGATTCTTTGTCTGCACATTCTTTCCATTCTCAATATTATCTTGTTAGTCATCTGAATCATATCCACAATACCTAGATGATCTGACAGTTTCTCCATCAACTCTGGCATTTGCACTTTCAACTATTTTCTTCAATCTTCTATTGTAACACCAATAGGATTTGCTCTTAGTAGAGTAACCCAGAAAGATTCCTTCATCACTTCTAGCTTCAAACTTTCCTATCTCTTCATCTCTTTTGATATAACCTATCTTTCCAAATATTTTGAAATATTTAACAATAGGCTTATAACCAAACTACAATTGAAAAGGGGTCTTACCAAAATTACCATTGACATTCACCTCATTGATAGTATACACAACATTGCTTACAACTTCTCTCCAATAGATATGAGGAACATTTCCTTCTAACATCATAGTTCTAGCAACATCTAAAATTGTTCCATTATTTCTCTCAACAACTCCATTCTGTTGTGGGGTCTGGGGAGCAAATAACTGTCTTTTTATTCCATGCTCTTCATAGAATGAATTGAACTCTTGAGAAGTGAATTCACCACCTCTGTCTGATCTTAAGCATTTGACCTTCAAACCTGTCTCATTCTCTACCATAGCTTTGAAGGTTTTGAATTTCTCTAATGCCTCATGTTTTTCTCTTAAGAAAGCAACCCATACCATTCTAGAATAATAATCAATAAGAAACATAAAGTACCTTTCTCCTTGTAAACTTATGATTCTGGATGGACCACATAGATCAGTATGTACCAAATCTAGTACTCCATTGGAATGATGTTGTTTGCTCCGAAATGAAATTCTTGTTTGCTTTCCCATCTAACATTCCTTGCATATAGTGTTAGTAGGCTTCACTAACTTAGGTAGATCTCTAACTCCTTGTGTGGAGCTTATTTTGACAATGTTATCAAAATTCACATGACACAACCTTCTATGCCATAACCAACTTACATCAACTTGAGTAATCAAACAAATTTCACTAGCAACATTTAAGTGAAAAATATTACCTCTTGTCTTTGTACTTGAAGCAATCATATTTTCGGAGCTTCCCAGTATCCTGCACCTATAATCTTTGAAATGAAGATTGTAACCTTTGTCAACCATCTGTCCAACACTCAATAAATTGTGATTCAAACCTTCAACATACAGGACATCATCAATATTACATTTACCACCAAGAGAAATGGTGCCTCTACCATAAATCATACCAACATTGTTATCTCCACATCTTACAACACCACCATCATATTTTTCCAAGCTTAGAAACTTTCTTTTGTCACTAGTTATATGATGTGAGCAACCACTGTCAATCACCCACTCATCTTTCTCATCAATCCTGGCTGCAAGAGATTTCTCAATATTTTGATTACTAGCTGATTTAGTGGACACCAAACCATTTTCCTTGATAGCAATGAATACCCATTCATCTCCATTTCAAGTTTCTTTATCAGATTCATCATCAGTAACTCCTTCTTCAACATAATAACATTTCTTTTTAAATTTAAACTTATTAGGTTTATACTTAGAAACTCTTTCAGGACACCTTGATGCAAAATGGCCTATCTTACTACAAGAGACACATTTAATAGGCAAAATTCCTTTGTACTTACCTTGTCCTCTGGCTTCTCTTTTCACAATCAGTGCTTCTAGTTCTTCTAGCTCTCTTTCTTCATCTTCAATTAGTTTCATTTCATCTTCATACTTGAATGTCTTCCTGGAGCTCTCTCCCGGATCATATCTATGTTGGCTTTTTCCGGATACATTAGCTTTGAATGCATACTCTATCTTAGGAGAAGATTCACCAAATTCACTCAACTCAAAGGCAACAAGTTATCCAATCAACATATCTCTTGTTACATTTGTTACTGCCCTGAGCTCTTCGATAGCATGAGATTTTGTTTTGTAAGAAGTAGGCACATATCTAAGTATTTTAGCCACAATCTCATCTTCTTCCAAGATTCCACCAACACATCTAATGCCCATCACTAGTTCATTTACCTTTTGCGTGAAAGAAAAAATGTTTTCATCTTCACTCATCTTCATGTTCTCCCACTTTCCTTTTAGAATTTGTAGCTTAGCAACTTTCACTAGTGCATCTCCTTCATACAATGTTTCCAACTTTTTCTAGATCTCATGTGCAGTCTTCAGATCTATCACATTTGTCATCTCTAAATCTCTCAAATCACTTAGCAATGCTTGTATATCCCTAGTATTAGTTTCTGCTTCTTTAATCTCATCAACAGTAGAGGGACCATTCTGAGGAATAGTATATGCATTCTTTTTAATCTTCCAAAAAGGCTCACCAATGCACTTCAAATGCCACTCCATTTTGAATTTCCATGGGGAGTAGTCTATACCATCGAATCTAGGACTATCCTTCTTGTATGATTCCATCTCAGATCACCTCAAGCTATTAAACTTCTTCAGAGGAAATATCTCTGATACCAATTGTTGGAAAAAAAAGGATAAACAACTGAGAGGGGGGGGTGAATCAGTTATTACAGAAATTAAAATTATTCAACCTTAATCAAATTTAAATCTCAGATCTGATAATTAATAGTGCAAGCATAAATCAACAACATATCAGAAACACATGAACACCAAGATTTTATACGTGAAAACCCTGTTAGGGGAAAAACCTTGATGGATGTTAGTCCAAAAGATTATACCCTGATAGAAGTATAATGAAAAATTAATAGGGAATGCACATGCATTCAGGCACACTACCTAGAGCTCACTGCTCAAAGGGAAGGCTCACTTCCTTAAATAAAACAATCAAATTAAATCCATCTAATGAGCTTGAACTAAGAAATTATCTTCTATAAAAGCTTGATGACAATTCCGGTTAGGCACAAAAACACTTCTTCACACTTCGCTCAATCTTCTTCACACTCTGCTCTAAAATCAAATGATCTAATCTTTATTCACACATTTCGCATACACACCACACACTCACATACTTTCACACTTCAAAATGAAGAAAGAATTGTTCTTATATATCCGCTACATGAATTTGCATCAACAACTCTGTCGGTCACAAATAAAGAATAAATTACAACTGTCGGCCCAATTCATGAGAAAATCTCAATGCACACCAACTTAAGTCAGTCAAAACATAATGAAGACCTAAATCAACATCCTTGAACACACAAAGAATTAAAGATTAATCCATAAGGATCCACAACACGCTACCACCATCATGTCATCCAAGAACATACAACCCTCGAACACACAATGGAAAATATTCGATCACGAACACACCGATCCACACATACATACCACAATGATAGAGCATGATCTAGAAACATCACTGAACATCTCAAGAATGTACACAACAACTTAATTCATTAGAATTACAATCACATCTTCTAGAAACACTTGCTATAGTAACTGAATAACTGTAGGAACACAAAACTTCATAAATTTCTCAATTCTTGATGTGCACCTCTGAAACTTTCGGACAACATACTAGATAGGCTCAACAACAAACCCTTTAATGCGCACCATCTGATCATCAATGTGCATAAATTTCCATCACTCTGACCTTCTCAGCTTCATAGACTACCTACAATATGTTTATTACAATTTTCTCAATATCCTCAACATATACAACCTTCAAAATCATTAATGCTAATAGTGTTGACATCAATGAAAACCAAATATCAGCAACATAACCACAACATCCAACAAACACAATGATATTTTTTTCTTCAAACTTAAGGAATTATGCAGGATAACATTGCGAATTGTTTGTTGTGTACAATTTGATATTCTTGCACATTTACTGCTTTGCTACCTGCCTTTAAGACTGGATATTGCACCATTAGCTGCAATCTTAAACAACTCACTCACTGTCACTTGAAGATTCCTTTCATGAGCATCCTTGTATAAAATCAAACTATGCCCTATAGATTTCCTACTTACTTACTAATATAGGGGACTCATTGTTTCATGGTATTTTGAGTTTTATTTAGAAGGGGTTAATATGTGGCATTTTTATGTGCAGGAAGAATAGATTGTGATGCAACGTTTGGGTATGGACGATTCAAGAAAAAATGGATTGCTATTAGTGTCATAACCAGGTTAGATTGTACCTTGAGCCAGTGTGAAACACTTCTGGGTGTTTTTGCTCTGAAGCAGAACTTGTGTGTAGGAATTTCCAAATATCCGACAGAGGAAGCTCCTATATTCTAAAGATAAAATCATAAATCTGCTTATCCAGTTTCTCATCCAACCTTACATCTTTAATATCTGATAAATAAAGTTTGTACATTCTAAAGATAAAATCATAAATCTGCTTATCCAACTTCTGATCTAATTTGAGGTCATGAATATCGAACAAAGAAAGTTCCTATATTCTAAAGATAAAATCATAAATTTTATTGGTCCAATTGGAGATCCAGTTTCAGGTCATGAAGCTCTGACAAAGAAAGTTCCTACATTCTAAAGATAAAATCATAAATCTGTTTGGTCCAATTTGAGGTCCAATTGTAAGGATTTGTCTTGATACAAATTGTTACTTTAGAATTATGGTATTTCTTTTCTTCTAATGTTTTCAACCCTCATTTCAGGGAAGAGCTCCGAAGATGGTTCCTTTAGATGGAGACTACACTTTTCTGCTATAGGTTCCATCTAGAAACATCAGAAGCTTAGGTACTGTCATACTCACGTACAACAAAGTTTGAGGTTACCTTGTTCTCCTTGATACAAAATGTTGTCCTTCAATCCCTCTTAAGAAACATTCACTATTATGGACTTCATCATTGTACCTTTCATGCATTTGATTTAATTTTTTATGTGGAAACATGTTGTCTTTGTCTTTGCAAGTGATGACTATTGTGTAAGATTTTAATCTACATGACTGCCCCTCATGTTCAATTCTTATGACTGTTATGATGCTTGGGGCTGCTTAATTTTAACCAGACTGTTAATGAAAACTATCTTGGAATCGTTGACGATCAGTTTTGTCAAAATCATGGCTATGTTGATAGTGGAATGTTCTTATTAATAAGGATAAATATTTATCAATAAGGAGATTAACCCTTATCAACATACTCCACTATCCTTGCAAAGATCGATCTTTAATGCTTCATGGATGGTTTACTTGTGATTATCCTTCTCAAATGAAACAATAGGGCAGCAGGTTGAGCTCAACCCTTGTGGGAGCCACATTTCACCCCACATGCTGTAACCAAATAAACAAAACAACAACCTAATTTTATATATACTTGCAAAATGAGAAAACATGTTAGATAAAACTGAGCATATGATAGATATGTTTGATAACTTTCTTGTTTTCCTGGGCATCTATGGTATGCAAGTTATTTGAATGCACATGATGATAAAATTATATGTTTATAGATGTATGCATATATTTTGACTGGTGATCCTTCATTTCTCTAACAACACTCTTCTCACTCAAATGTAGGGAACCTAGGAGCAGCAAGGAAGACATCGACTTGGAGGCTTCTAGACAAGCAGGAAGGCTGAAGATGATGCAAAACAAAGCAGCTGAGATTCACCATTTAGGCAATGACGGGTCCCCTTTCTCTTTATGTGAATTTTTCTCTTTTGTATCTATAAATGTATAGTTTTTTTATTATATGCATTCAAATAGTCAGTTCCACGACTTGTGTGGAACAACATACATTTACATTATCAATAAAGACTACATTTTTGAAAGGATTGTGCAATCTTTCCTATATTATATGCATATGCATAAGTGCAATCTAGTAATGCAACCTTCTGATTTTGTTTATGCACATGAATGTAATGTAGCAGAAATAAAAATGTACCTTACTCTTCATTTGAAAATCACAAAATCTCTACCTGATTGAGCTATTAAATTTTGTTTCTTCACGAACATATGTTGATACAAAATGAATGGAAGAAGCATCCAAGTAATCCTAATTTTTCTGCCAACAATTCATACCAAAGATCGAACAATTTAAGGATATTGCAATAGGTAATTTGTATCGACACAAATAATATTACTAAAGCATTTCAAAGTTTAGGCCATAAGAATCATCCTTTTTTAAATATGGATTGTGTTGTAGCCAAAATTCCATCCTAATTATTTTTGCATACTTCCTTTTTCACTCATCTCTTACATCCACCATATGCATAGAATTCCTGTCATAATAACTTAAATTTAATAAAATCCCTCACTTAAGCTTCCAAATGAAACCCTTGATCACGACATCAAAGTGTATTCCTCCTTTGAAATAATCCTATGATTTCTCATAGCATATCGCCAAGAAAACACCATGTAGATGAGAGTCCCTCCAAAGTCTCCCCGACATTAGCACAAAGCACAAATCAGAAATGTAGATGAGACAACCCTATTTCAAAGATAATTATTTAAAAATCTCATCGACGCTGTGAAATAGTGAAATTTCAACAAGATACAGGCATATCGAGGAGAGAATCACTTATGTCACATCGACAAGGTATATCTACAAGTGCTCGGAAAAATATAACTCTTGGATATAATGAAGTAATTTTCGATGAGATAGTGACATATTGGCAAGAGACATTAACTCGTCTCATCGACACCAGAAACCAACATCGGAGGAACATAAGATCTAATGTTGAAGAGACATTGAGATATTGGTAAGACAAATAAGATTGTCTCATCAACACTCTTCAAGTAATGATAAAAAGAATACACCGCTGTACCACTGGGAAGGTGAGAAACATATGCGGTAGAGTGATATACATCACAAACCCGTAGAAAGAATCCTTGAGCAAGGTGGTAGTGTGGTAAAAAATAGAAGGGAAGGGAAAAACACCACCATATCGACATATCGAAGAAACAACGAGCATTTTAATTAAAATTCTCTTCAATAGTTATGAAATGATGATTAGTCTAATTGATGTGACTAACAAAAATATCGATGAGACTACCGCTATTAATGAAGAACTTGATCATAAAGGTGGTGCGATGAAGCGTCCTGAAATTTGATAAATATGGCCTCAAAGAAGTTGAAATCACTATGAATTGTAATTGAAGGATTTGGAGAACCAAGTTGGACGGCGGTAGGAAACTGGAAATTTGCAACATTTATCCAAGTAAGTGGTCTAGACTCAGCTCAAAGTATTTTATTAGTAAGTAGATGAAAGCATTGCATGAGTAGGGTTGACATGGAAAAAACCCCAAGGAAACAAAAAGCAAAATGACATAAAACTGAAGCTAGAAAATTGAATCAAGACTTAATTGATCAGTGTCTTGGGTCTAGGCCAAAATCTAGAAGAAAAGCACAACTTAACCCATCATGTGTGACATTAGAAGATAAACAAAAAAAATTGGGAGATGTATGGACTCTGTGTAGGGGTTACGACCTCTTGATTTATCATTATAGGAAGAAATTTTGTCATAGCCCAGTATCAAACCCGTGAAATTTGAATTTGGGTAAACTTGTACCCAACATCTTTGTGAACGTAGAGTTAATCAAGGTGTTGGAAAAGAATTACAATCCAAAGACGAGAGCAATTCATTTTCCTGATGGATCACATTTCATGGTCATAAAGACAAATTATATTTCCATGATTTTTTAGCTAGACACTTCCCTGAAAACAAAGTTACGAATCAGAGACTTGTTGGAGGAATACCGCACCATGGACACAAGTTACAAGAGGTGGAAATTGCCCCTACATAGGGTTAAAGGTGTGGGTAACCGAAATATGAGGTTCTCTAGTGAAGATAAGCCCCTATTCTCTGTGGCTTTGTTTGAAGAATACTTTCAATACACTTATTACTCAGTTGGTCAAGTACTGGGAATTGATGTTCTTGAGAACATGAAAATTTCTCCCATGGTTTTAGCCACAGACATCCAAAGCCATAATGACCAAACCTATGATTATGTAGAGTATTTATCGGAGGCCATCAATAATGCCCTCAATATCATCAAGAATGATAGTTAAGCCATTAATTTCAAGCACTATTCTCTTTTCATGCACTTGATATTATATGAAGGGCAGGTGATGGGGATATGGGGTGAGGAATTAAGAATAAAAGACTTAGATAATGATGGAAATTCAAGGCCTATACAAATGTGGACATCTGTGTGGGACAAAAGGTGTGGGAGGTCCCACTACCTATATTTTGAGGAATATTTTGTCAAACCACTATACAAGATGCTAGGCCACAAATGTGACTATAATCTATCCCTTGAGATCTTAATATTTCTTTGAGCAAAAGATATGGGTCATGAAGCAGGGATAAATCACAATTGGGGGGGCTGGTACATGTTTGGGGATTGTACTGTTATTAGGGTTTATGGATTTGAAGCTACACCTTATTTGTTGCCTAAGACTATGCCAGACAAAGTTGCTTATTTAGAGATCATAAGGCAATTGTCATTTTCAGCTTTCATGCATTTAAAGAGCTATGGGAGGCATAATTTCATGCCTTCCAATTTATGCTTTGGTGATTTCACTATTATCTCTGATTTAGGCTATGACTTGGTTAGTGGTAAACTGGATTATTATGGCTTTTCGGTTGGAAAAAAAAAAGGGAAAAGTTTGATCCTGAACACTTCATTTGTGATGCCAAATTTTTTTAAAAACTGAAAGGGTATGAGCATAGTTTCCTTTTAGAAGATGTCATTAGAAATTGTGAAGAAAAAAAAACATGATGAGAATGAATGCCTACAGTAGGGTTATGATGGCTGAGGCTTGGAAGGTGAATAATAACCCAAGCTACGTAGGGGCTTTCTCTAAGGTACATGATCCAACATAAAGAATTGAACAATTAATCCTCCATGAAGAAGAACTGATAAGAGATGTGCCACTTTTGGCATTTGAAAGAGGAAGGGGCATTGGTCCTAGGAGGAAAGTAAAAAATATCACACCACTAGATCACTTATCACCTCAGCCTACTCCTAAAGTGAGATTTTTAGTTGGTTCCCCATCCATGGAAGAAGATAATACTGACGAGGAATAAGAAGTCTCACAGTTTAATGCTTTTGTTATACCCCAATATGAGATGCCATTGAAAAGAAGTGTGATCACCTTTGAAGCCTCTGATGAGCTGTCAGATGATGTGAGGCATCATGCAAGTCAGGAATTTGTTGCAGATGATACTTTTGTGCAAACCCCTGGATTTAATTCCTTTATATATGAGTATAAAGGAAGAATAATAAGAGAAAGGTTAAAGGAAATTGACCCTGAGAAAGAGGCTTATGCCTTGAAAGATTTGCAACATGAAGTTGATAGGGAAATTAGAAACATGACTGCTGAGAGAGGAAGAGAATTATTGCAAGAAGCTAGAGTTATGCTCCTCCCTGGGTGGGATATTAGTTCAGCCATTGTGTTTGACAACTTTTTGAAGAGAAAGAATAAAAATTTGCAAATAACAGATAAAGAGGGTGATAGGGTCTATACAGGGTTAGGGTACAATCCTGATAATACCACTTTGCAAATTTGGGCTCTTTACCCCCTAGGCAAGAAGCCTTATCTCATTGACAATGATTAGATTTTTGGACATCTCTTGGTGCAAAGAGTAGGGGAGACAAATCCCTTGGAGACTGCTGACTTGAATGTGAATGTAGCCAAATTCACCAAAGCCCAGATCCAAAAGCTAGTAAGAGATAACCAATGGCTGATAGAGGAAAATGACAGGTTGAAACAAGAATTAACCAACTACAAAGATAGGCTGCCTGCTTCTCCAAGTTTTTACTCTCCTTTAATTGAACATGAAAGAAAATTGTTAGAGGCTATGTCTAAGACTGCTTAATGGAAGCATAAATTTGAAAAGGCTCAAAAGGAACAGGAAGAACTAAAAACAAAATTGAAGGCTACTACTTTTGAAGTAGCATCAGGGATAATTTGTATGAAATTCAAAGATATTTGCCAACATGCAGATGGTGTCTGGCATGCTCACAGTGGAGCATGGAAGACTGCTTGATAGGATGAAGGAAATGGAATCCCATATCAAGGCAAAAGATGGAGATAATAATGCTTTGCTCCAAGAATTTTAGAGCCTCATGAATACACATGAAAACTTCTAGAATATATTGACACAGGAATTGAGTGACTTTAGCCAGCCACTATGTATGGCCATGCCATATTTCTTTGAAGAAACAAATTTGAAGGACTAAGAAACTTGGAAAAATGAGATATCAAAATATTTTCCAGGCATCCTTGATGACATCAACGATGAGGATGAGGTACTCGGGAGGATTGTTGGATTGGAGAATGTAATGACAAACACTCTACATAATGTAAACACTTATGCCTAGGAGAAATACATTGATCACATGTCAAAGGTTAATTTGTTCCTTACACGAGCTATATGAGGAGGTAGTCAGAGTTTGGCTGTTGTGGATGCATTAACATGGTTCTTGAGCCTTGAACAGATCTTAGGTGGTCACAGGCACTTGCTAATGATTAACGGACTATGGTGCATCCAACAATAAACTATTTTTAAGTTTCTATGTTATGTTAATTATGCTCTAGTTAAGAAACGATGTAACTTTTGTGAACGGACTTGAAGCTTGTTGCTTCCTGTACAAATAGGGAAACCAAGGTCCAATTTTGATCATCATATCATCATCATTTCAATCCATTAGAATAGATACTAGACCATCTCATCCACTTATTCATATCAAAAGAACTCATGTTATGTATGTTTATATTTTGAGCAATATAATGGAGCAAATACATTATAACTCATAATCCATTTTCAGTGTTCAATTGCTGTGTCAATTTTCATGCTTATTTATTGCTTTTCTATCTCCAAAGCGGTCTTTTCAAGTTGTTTAAATCTACAAGATTTATTAGGGAACATTTGTTGTTACTGTGTGGATGCTTTAATTGGTTTTTGGTTAGGTGTGAATTAAATTCCTTTCAAATAGTTTACTTTAATTGGTTTGTATTAAGGATTAAAGTCCTCTTAGAGATTGGCACCCTCTTATGGTCTAAAAACCTACATTTTTGAGACCCAACAGATTGCAAATAACTCTAAAAATTTAGAAGTTTATGAAACAATGTATATATTCTTATACTAGTAAATATTCTTGTATATATTCTTCTACTTGTATATTCTATGAAACATTCCTTATTTTCTATGAAACAATGTATACATTCTTCTACTTTCAAATATTCTTTTACTATTATGTCTATTAAAGAAAACAGAGTTTGAATAAAAATGCTTCACCCTTTTTTGTAAGTGAGTATGTGAATTATTGTTTAAGGAAAAATCTTACAGTGTTTACATTTTTCAGTTTACTAGTTTCAAATCTTCATTTGCTATGTATATAAAATTGTATGTGCTCTTTATCTCTAATGACATAAAACAATAATGTCATCAGAATCAGGGTTTTGAATTTCAGCACCATCATTTTCCACACTTTTCATATCATGTTCACTTTTAAGTACAATCATCAAAATTTTATTTTTATTTCTTGTCCCAATTAATCTTGATTCCTTTTAGCACAACACAATAGGTTGCATGTTAAATTTCAAACATTTTCTTTGTATATATTATTTTCTCAATGAATCATTATGTAACAACAATTTCACTTCTGACATATACAGTAAAAATAAATGAAAGCACATGTTTGCTTTGAAAAGGGAAATGTATGGTGAATACCCTATGTCTTTCAGATAAGTGTGCAAGCAAAATAAGACATAACTGATTGAATCTGATTTTCTACTATACAATTGTTTTTTTATGTGCTTTTTACTTTTTGAATTGGATTACCCTCAGAAAGAGACTACTTATCTTTTCTTAAATGAAGCCTTTACATTTCCTGTCTACGAAAGGAATTTACTACTTGACAACAGGTTCGTGAACTTCATACAAATTAAGATTGGCGTAAAAGGCCATCCCCACAAATGTTGTTTGGTCTAGAACTATAATGGAAAATAAAAAGCTTGCTAGGAGAATAAAACAAGTTTTCAATTATCCAAGTACAACATAATATTACTAAAGCATTTCAAAGTTTAGGCCATAAGAATCATCCCTTTTTAAACATGGATTGCAAATAATTCTAAAAATTTAGAAGTCTTGGTCATTAAAATTATTGTCTGCTATAATGTCATCCAGTGTATCATTGTCAATGTTCATATGTTCTTTCAAGTATTTAATATTATCATCATCCTCATCTTGACCTGCATCATCTTCATCATCATTGAAATTTGACTGTAGACCATCTATATTGTTACCAGATATATTTGGATCATCATTTTCTATAACATCCATATTGTTGTATTCCATAACATCATCTAACTCAGGATTGTTGTCTTCTTGTTCCTGAACATAACCATCTTCAACATCATCATGGATGTCAATTTCTTCGATGTTCTCTAATCCCTCTCTCTCATTTTTTTGGCCATCTTTTTTTTTCTTAGTATCCACTAATGCATTGTCAAATACATGCCTTAATCTTGGATCACAATGTATGACAAATATCCATTTTAGGTCCAAAATATCTTCATAGAAAAATACCTGCACATGAACGACATAAATATATTAGACGTATGTTATAATTTTCTTATTGATTAATAAACACATGTATATATTCACAATAAGCTATGAATTAATAGATTAATGATCACTACCGCTTCTTGTTTGAGTTAAAGAAATACCTGCTCACAATGAATTGGTAGAACATAAGGCTCCTTATCCTCCGGTAGGAACGATTAGGAATCTATAGAAAAAAATCCACTATGGGTATCATGTCTTTGTGTCCTCTTAAATTCTTCATACTATCTACACTTAAAAATACAAAATTTAAAAGAGTGGTAATCCAACTCAATAATTTCTTGTATTTTCCCAACATATTGTAGATTCCCTTCAATTATATTCTTATATTTTGAGCTTGATCGACTGGATTGCTTGAAGTCAACCATGATGCCACAATCAAAGGATTGTCTCTTTACATCTACACTTTCTATATGATAATGTCGACCATATGCCCACATTGCTGGATATTTCCTCACCTGTGAAAGACCATTTATTTCAGTGAAAACAAATATAATGACGAATATTAAAATAGTTAATACTACCAAAATTGTAAGGAAACAACATTTTGTAAAATTCCAACTGTACCTTTCTTTCACATCCTCTAGACATGTTGATTTCATCTTCTGTTATGTTTGAATCTATACCTGCATCTTTTACTTGATTTTGAATTTGTTCAGTAACCCATTCTAGTGTGTAATATTTTCCGCATTCCCCAAGCAGATGAGTGGGAAGTGGAGTATTCCTTGGGTTCGATACCTTAAATTGTCTCCTTGCTTCTAACACTTCTTCTCTCTTTTTATCATACAGATCAATCCATTTGTTCATAAAGTCCATGTGGTACATAATGAACTTATCGAGTATAGAAATTTTGTCTACACCTATTACATGTCAACATGTTTATTTCAAACTCCAAATGTCATGCTGTTAATTTGACAAATAAATTACAGAGTAAATTAATGATTGCAAGAAAAACAACCACACTGATCGTGAATTTACTTACTAATTTCTACTTCAACATCATTAGATTGTGTCTTTTCTCTATCAATAATATCTGATGCTCATTCTTCATCCCAGATGCATGGGCCATCTTCAAAATCCGTACCAAGGAATTCACACAGGAAGAAAAATGCTTCATTCAATACATACCCTTCAACCATGCAACCCTTTGGATGTGTCTTTTGTTAGACATATCTTTTAAGATTTTTCATATACCTCTCAAAGAAAAACATCCACCTCGTTGATACAACACCTGCTAATTCAATGTCATCGACTAGGTGTATAAGTAAATGGACTTGTAGGTCCATGAAACTTGTAGGGAGCTCCTTCTCAAATACACATACAATTTCTGCAATTTCCTTCTTCCACTTTGGCACTTCAGATTCATGGATCTCCTTGGAGGTCACCCACCTAATATAAGAATAATAAATTAGTATGAACCTTTAGTCAGAAATTAAAATTCAATATAATATCTATATGTCTCTCACACATGAACATTTCATACAACCACATACCTTGTAAATGCTAACAATCGACTTATGGAATTCCTTAAGTAAACTATAAGATAGGAATCCCCCCTAATTTCCAATGGCATGATATGCTATCAAACACATTTATGAAAAGGTCATTAGTAATTTTTTCTCACACAAAAAAATATCAAAATAAATTTAGTGCTTAATCAATGTTACCAATAAATGTTAAATGCTGATATATAATACCTTCATTAAATATTGAAAATCATGTGTTTTAAATCCCGTGATATGTCCATTACCTGTAAAAGCTTTAGCCAATGATGACCCATAGCCAGTAGGTGTCCTTATTGAATGAATGACATTTTTGTTGGAAACAAGCTACACTGAGAGGGGGGTGAATTAGTGTTGTGCAAAATCATTAACTTTATTAACTTCAAAGTATTAACAACATTCAACCATAATGATTAAACATGAAGCAAATGAACACAACACCATAACACAAGGATTTTTGCATGGAAATCTTGTTAGGGGAAAAACCATGGTGGATGGCCAATCCACAAGTTAATCTGAGTATACTTAAATGAAGTTTAAAATAAGGGGAATGCACTTGCATTCAAACACACTTCCTAGAGCTCACTGCTCAAAGGGAAGGCTCACTGCCTTACAGAGAAAATTATATTAAAACCATCTGAGAGTTTGAACTGAGATAAATAACATCTACATATGCCTAATTATAGTTCCGATTAGGTGCAATATTCAATCTTCTGTCCTATAGACTGATTCTGCACTTCTGCTCTGTTCTGCTCACATTTGCAACACAAATTCTCTATGCACAAGTGAAACTGTGCATTATCAATCTTCTGCTCTACTCTAACTCACAATTCGCATCACCACACACTTCATATATCATACAAAAAGATACAGATGATCTTATATATATATCTGCAACATAGAATTCAATTACACTTTGTCGACTTCAATAGAACACAAAAATAATTACAACTGTCGGCTCAAATCATGAATAATATGAAATGCACATACATGGCGGTTGACCACAACTTGGCTAGGACCCAAAAAAATATGTACAAACAGAAAAATACTTAACCAATTTCTTTCCATACATCCACAACATAATACATTCATGAAGTCGGCTCGAGAACAAGAAAAACTGAGAATTAGTCAACCAGATCTTCTAACTTCCACATGAATTGATACGAGCCACTACACTTCAATAGTATCAAAGATAATATACTAATTTTTTTTTCCTGAGATGTGCAACACAAACTAATAGCATGAAATCTTCATATAGATCTATGAACATTGAATTACCAGATGCTCTATTCTTCCTTGTCAATCTTCAATCTGTCTGCCGATATGATCAAATGATTGTGTACATATTTGATCATCTATTAGAGTTGCCATCAATGAAAACACCAAGTGATACTACAGTGTCTCTTGCCAACAATCTCCCCCTTTGGAATTTATGACAACACTTAGTAAAAAATGACTAAGTGTCGGATCCGTACCAAGATAAGCTGCACTGCCCTCTCCAAAATTCCAAAAGTATAATTCTCCCCCTGAGATGATTAAGAATTTTTCACTCCACTCTTCTCCCCCTTTGACATCAATGGAAAAGGTATGGATCACATACTAAAAATGGATCAATCAAAACTATTAAAAAAAATGCTTCTTTAACTTATATAAACTGAAAAATTTTTGCAAAATATTTCTTCAGTTGGATCAGATTAGCGTCCCAAACTCTTTTGAGACTTTCCATGATTGTTATGTGACCACAAATCAAGTAGGACTGGGTCTCTATAGATTCCAAGTTGGCCAGATCACCAACTACTATAGTGTCCTCTCCTTCCTTTAAAGCGCTTGACATTATCTCAATTTTTGGACCAATTATGCTTCTGAGTTCACATGCTTCAAGCCTTTTATTTTGTTAATCAAAAACATCACTTCACCTTCTATCTTCCCAATACCACTAGTTAGAGGATCAAAATGTTTTAGAAATAGTACTTAACTATTTTTCCAGATCTTTAACCTTCTTCTCATTAGCTTTAGTAAATTTTGAAAGACACAAACATGATTTGTAGATCTTACCACCTTTTGATAAAGCATTCTGTATATTCTTCACACATGTGGCTAAAATGGTTTTATCTTTAGCAATCAATACTTTCAATCCACTAAACCTTTTGACATCAAATTATTTTTGCACTTTCACCATAGCTGATTTTTCTAGTGACTCAAAGTGAAAACTAACTGAGTTGATAAGCCTTTTCAATTTGCTAAGGGAGGAACTAGTCAAATCTTTCACATAAGATGGAATTATCTTTTCAAATACTCCAGATGCAAGATTTAGCAGTTCACTATCTTCAATGTGTGACTTCAGTAGCTCTTCTCTAGCTTGTGCTTGAGCAAATGAAGCTACTTTCATCTTTTGGATTGGACTTAAAGTAGATAGGTCAATAGGACCTTCAATCAATTCCAGATCCAATTATTCTTTTTGCTCAACCAAAAATTTCTTCATTGCCTCAGCAGTGTCTCTTGCATCAACTGGGATCACTTTTACATCATCTTTATTCTCTTCAGCTGTTACTTCCACAGTTGCAGGGTCTAGTTTACCTTCAGGGATCTTCATTTACTCAACTGATACATTTTCAAGTATCTCAACATCCATAGGAATTTCTGTGCTGACCTCTGCATGAGGAAACTATGTATCAAAATTTTCTTCTTCTGCTTCCTTTTTCGAACTAGATGTGGCATCATCAACATGTGTTTCCTCAGCTACAACATCAATTCTGTCATGTAACAATATCTCCCTCAAAATTTTCTTAGTTTATTTTGTAACTTCATCGGTTAGACCAATCATTAGCTTGTTCACCCTTTTTTTTCTTTTAAATTTCCTTTTGGCTTTATTCAAGAGTGTCTTCATGTCATCCATAGACATCACCAGACACAATTATGCAAGAATCCTTTCTCTCATCTGTTCTTCTTCTATTTTGGCATTAAGTCTCCTCATTTCTAGAATGCCATATAGACTTTTGGGCAGATTAGGTTTTATTTCTATCAAAACTTTATTGAAAATATTCATATGTTTTATGGTCACTTCTTCAAGAATTATTCTATCAGAATCATCAAAAGACTCATACCATTTACAAAGAGGCTTGAGATTTCCATCCTTGACTAAATCCTTTTCAGCTTCTCCTATTGACATACCTGAATTTTCAGTCTTTGTCTTCTTCTTCGCTTGAACATCTTCACCAGAGGGTTTTCCTTTTGTAACTATCGCTGCCTTGGTGCCTTGAAGCTTGATTTATTTGACACCTTCATCAAACTCAATTTCCTCATCATCAGAAAAAACCATATACACTCTTTTTCTCTTATATTTCTTCCTCTTACCTTCTTTTCTGGATCCCTTGGATTCAGTTTTCATAGGGATTGATTTGGCTGTAGGAGATGAATGGGATGCAAGGCTTCTAGTTGTTCTAGCTCGGGTAGATGGTGCTTCCAGACTATCTGATTGAGTTTTTACTGCCTCCTTTGTTGCTTGTTTTGCTGCTTCAACTTCTTCCCTTTTCTTTCTAGCTTCTTTTAGTTAAACTGCAGATATGCCAAAACTCTCTGCAAGAACTTCTACCTCTTTTCCGACTCTTAGTTACCATAGGTTTCCTAAGCTCATTGTGAACCTGTATGTCTTTCTTAGCATAGGTACCAAACCTTTCTTCTTCTGGATCCAGAGGTTTACTTAGCAAGTGTCGTGCATACATGTCCAAAATGTTCACTTCAACTTCATACCCCATAGGCATGATCTAGATTGTTCTGGGATCAACATATTCCATCATACACTGATCAAAATCCACCATGAAGCAAATCGAATCCTTTTACTTCTCTACAATTGAGGTGGGAATCCTCTCTCTCACTTGCATCATAGTCTAAATTTTTTTAAAGTATCCCTAAATAGCAGCATTCTTTGTTTTGGTGTCTGCAAAATTGTGCAACAGATCTCTGATTTGTGTGGCTACCGAATTGTCCTTTTGCCAATGAATCTTTCCAACTCTCGGAACTTCACCCATGAAATAACAAAATAAGCACAAAAGCAAGTTACCATAATTGAAAGAGTTTTTCTTATCTTTCTTAATCTTTGGAATTTTTTTCATTAGCTGACTTCTCAACAATTCACAAAGATCATAATCTACATTTTCCTTCACCATTTGATAGACAACATAAATTGTTGTTCTGGACATAGAGTTGTCTTGGATAGAATGATAAATCTTGTATCCAATAACCATAGATGCAAATTTGACATCTATATCAACAATGTTATTTATAGTCATTTCCCTTGTATCATGCGTAGAGCCTGTAGCATTAGTGACCATTTGATTTTTCACAGACTTCAAAATTGGTATTCCACTAGAAGAGTTTAGACCGATTACTGCACTGATAGCTTCCTTTTTAATTTTGAATGGAATGCTTAACCACATAAATTCATCATGGACTTGAATCAAAACATAACAAACCCACTTTGACTCTTCAAACACGAGAAATTTGACGATTTGAGTAAATTTCTTTGCTTCAAGGATTTTATGTTTCGGCTTTACATAGTAATCTTCACCAATGATATGATTATTGTACAAATTCAGAAGTTGAGAACTTCCCAGTTCTTCAATATTGGCATGAATATAAACGCTAATGTCTTTTGTGTGTAATACTTCATACGGAACGAACGAAAACGCTCCTAGAGGTTCAGTCTCAAGAGACTTGTAAGGATGCCATTTGAATTTAGGACGAGGTTTGTCATTGAATTCATCTACTAGAGGAGTATTCATTTTGACCAAATCACAAATTCACAAAGTTTTTTGAAAAATACCTTTTTTGCCGAATCAAAATTTGATTGCCGAATCACTTTCATGCTTGAATCTCACCTCAATTTGCCAAAGTTCGCCTATGAGCTGTCAAAAATTATTTTCTTCCAAATGAAAAGTGGAAAATGAAGAATAGAAATGACTTTTTATCACTTGCATACCTAACCCTTTTTATTGCAATAAATGCTTTAACCTTAATACATCTGGTTACCCTGTTTCTGTGCACTATGACGGGTAAAACTTTTGTGGACCTCCAATATGGCATACAACTTCCTCCAATGAGTTCAAAAACATCTATTGAGAATCTATGCACCTATTGTACACATCCAAATCCTGTGTTACTTACCGGTTAGGGGGTTGTAATATTTTCTTGATAGCTCTGCCTAGGCCAAAGGCCTGAAACTAATTCTCAAAGGAATTACCAGAAGCAGGTTCTGGTGCTGGCACACTTTCTTCAACAAAGGGATATTTCTTCACCAATTTCTTGTGCATCTGCCATTTGACTACATCTGTAGTGACTTTTCCTTTTCCTTTGATATCCTTTTGGATGTTTTTCCTTTGATTTACCATACCTTTTTTGTTCCAACAAAAAGTAGCAATGTGTCCAATTTTGTTGCAGTTATAGCAACCAAAATTTCTCTATCCAGACCAGTTGTTCCATTGGTTTCCTCTTGGTCTGCACTAGTTAGCAGTATGGACAAGTCTATTGCATGTGTAGCATCTGATATTTCTATGAAATTGATTCATCACATTTCTGAATTCATTTGACTTATGACCAACCTTATGACAATTAAAACACTGACCTGAGAATGATGGACCACTTTGATTCATTCTACTTCTACACTGAGTATCCATATGTCCAAATTTATTGCAACTGAAACAGTATCCATTAAATCTCTGAGCATTAGGTTGCCTTACCAGATACCTTCCAGATTTGTTCATTTTATTTCCTTGCTTGAATCTCCTTTTCTCATATCTGGAACTTTCTCCTTCTTCATATCCAAGACCTCGCTTATCACCATGAGTCCTTTGACTGCTAATTAGTTCATCAAGCATGGAAGAGCTAGCTTTGAACTTCTCCTTGTACTCATTTGTAGCATAAAGTTCATTTCTGAGATCATCCATTTGCTTTTCAAGTGCCTCTTCATTGTTTTTAGATTGTCCCAATTCATCATCCAATCGGCTGCATACTTCAGATTTTTATTTTAGGGACTCTGCTAGGTTCTCTTCATTCTTCTTTCTGTCTTCAACCTCCTTAGTCATCTTCATCATGATAGATTCCATCTCATGCTTTAAGATTGTATTATCTTTGGTAAGCTTTTCACATTCTTCTATTTTTTATTTCAGGGCTTGGCTGAGTTGTTCTTCTTCAATGCTCTTACTGTCACTCTACTTAATCTAATCATAGAGTTCCTTTCTCTTCTCTCTAGACTTATTGATTTTGTCTTTCAAATATTCAATGAATTTCTCAGCATCTGAGAGGTTTTCTTGCAATTTATGCACTTCACCCTTTGACTGATCAAGATCATCCAGGGCCACCAAAAGCTGTTGTTGAAGACTGCTTGAATCCATTGAAACACCTTCCAAGATCTCCCCAAGTGGTTAGACTTCTTTTGGAGAAACTAGCTCTAATACCAATTGTTGGAAACAAGCTACACTGAGAGGGGGGGTGAATCAGTGTTTTGCAAAATCATTAATTTTATTAACTTCAAAGTATTAACAACATTCAACCATAATGCATAAAAATGAAGAAAATGAACACAACACCATAACAAAAGGATTTTTAGGTGGAAACCCTGTTAGGGGAAAAACCATGGTGGATGGCCAATCCACAAGTTAATTTGAGTATACTCAAAATGAAGTTTACAATAAGGGGAATGCACCTGCATTTAGGAACACTGCCTAGAGCTCACTGCTCAAAGGGAAGGTTCACTGCCTTACAGAGAAAATTAGATTAAAATAATTTGAGAGTTTGAACTAAGAAAAATAGCATCTACATATGTCTGATTACAGTTTCGATTAGGTGCAATATTCAATCTTTTGTCCTATAGACTGATTCTGCACTTCTGCTCTGTTTTGCTCACATTCACAACACAAATTCTCTATGCGCAAGTGAAAATGTGCATTATCGCTCTTATGCTCTGCTCTAACTCACCATTCACATCACCACATACTTCATACATCGTACAAAATGATTCAGATGATCTTATATATATATATTCATAGCATAGAATTCAATTACACTTTGTTGGCTTCAATAAAACACAAAAATAATTACAATTGTCAGCTCAAATCATGAATAATATGCAATAAGCATACACGGCGGTCGGCCAAAACTTGGCTAGAACCCAAAAAAATATGTACAAATAGAAAAATACTTAACCAATTTATTTCCATACATCCGCGACATAATACATTCATGAAGTCGGCTCCAAAACAAGAAAAACTGAGAATTAGTCAACCAAACCTTCTAACTTCCACATGAATTGATATGGGCCACTGCACTTCAGTAGTAATAGAGATAATATACCAAAAAAAATTTCCTAAGATGCGCAACACAAACTAATAACATGAAATCTTCATACAGATCGATGAACACTGAATTACCGAATGCTCTATTCTTCCTTGTCAATCTTCAATCTATTTGCTGGTATGATCGAATGATAGTGTGTGTATCTGATCATGAATTAGAGTTTCCATGAATGACAACACCAAGTGATACTACAATGTCTCTTGCCAACAATTTTTTAGTTAGTCTAGCTCTTTTTTTTTCAAAATACATGGAGCTTCTGCATATGTTTCATTTTCCTTGTTTGGCCACAAATGTTTTCTATCAAATTTGGTACGCGAAAGAGAAATATCTCTCCTCGAAGACAAGGTGTCCTTCTCTTTGCCTAATATATGTCAAAATATAGAATTTGGGATATTTTTGAAGATGTGCATATGATCTAATAGGTGAGATATTAATAGATCATTCCAGTAAGAGAGCTCATAAAATATGGGTTTCCTTTTCATTCCTTCTGGTATATTAACTACAACTTATTCTGGTTCTTCAATTGAATCACCCCAATCAAAAAAATCCTCCCAAGCTTTCAATTCAACATCTTCATGTACTTCTTAATCCAATCACCTGGACTCATAATCATGGGAGGGCCTCTATTTTCAACTTTTCCATCAAATTGATTCTTTAGGTGATTTCTAAACCTATGATCTAATGGTAGAAAAACCCTGTTGTTTGCGTAAATAAATTTATGTAGATCTTTAGAATATCACCCTTGAAATTGTTTTGCACATCTTGGACATGCAAATATCCCCTTTGTTTGAAGTCCTGCAATTCAATAAGTAATGTTAATAACATAAAAAAATAGTATAAAACTAAGTATGAATTAAAGTTGGGATGAAAATAAATTATGAGTGTAAATATGTAAATATTTTATCTTACCAGAACAAACACCAAGTCCTGGGAAGTCATGAATAGTCCAACATAGCACACCATAAAACATGAAGGACCTATTTGATGGAGGACGTGATATGTCATACATTCTTATGCCTTTCCATAGCAGTTGCATCTCATCAATAAAAGGCGCAAGATAAAAAACCATGTTTTTAACTTGATGTTTTCTTGGAACAATGAGAGTCAGCATAAGGTGCTCCTTTCTAACACTCATCCATGGGGGAATATTGTATACTATCAATCCAATTGGCCAAACACTATAATTTGAGCTCAGGAAAGAGAATGGGCACACTCCATCAATTGCAAGACCAAACTTGATACTACGGGGTTCATCTTTGAATTTTCTTGGCCATTTTTCCTCTATGTGTTTCATTGCTTTGGAGTTTGTTAGAATTATCATTAATTCATCTTTACTCCTATTATTTGCATGCCAATCCATCAATTGTGCTAGTGAATTTCAACAAAACATTCATTGAAGTCTGGGTATAATTGGCATGTGACGTAAAACCTTCTTTGGAACTGTAGGACCTTGTACATCTGTACGATATCTCTTCTCTTTGCATACATGGAATTCTACCTTGTTTTGATGTTCATCTCTGTATAAAATGAAATCATTTTTACATGAATGAATTTTCTTATATTCAATCCCCAACTCAACCAACAACAAATGTGCCTCTCTACAAGTTGATGGCAACACATTCTCTTCAGGAAATATTTTAGTTTTTAGTGCCCTATAAGATTGCTAGAGATTAAATCAATTGAATGTTTGACTTATGATGAACATGTTTGATATGTCAATCTATACTAGGACTGTTTATATATAATATGTGGTTTTAAAATCCCCTTAAATAAATATAAACGAAGTTGATGAATGTTTACGAATTATGTACACCAATTGACAATGCAAAGTAAGAAATAGATTTCAACTCACTTCAGTAGGGTAGTGAATCCTTTCTCTGACCAACCAAATAATGACTTGATTTCTAATAATATTAATGTGCAAGCTAGTTTTGAGGTTCTACTTGCACCCAATTTGAACATGGGTGTCTTCATTGCTTGCTTGATGGTGTCTTTGATGTTGTTATCATCAACATTAAATTGGTGGTAATTACCCTTGCTGTCATCGTTATTGTCAACCATATCATCATTATTGTCATCATTGTTTCCATCTGCAAAGAAACCTGTAAGAATTTCATTCAATCCTTCTTCATGCACTGCATTTTCACTATCATGATCATCATCATTAAGGCTAGGTGGCATGTCATCAGTGTATGCAACTCTCATTAGCTCTTCAAATTTATTAGGTGGTAGTGTTCTCTTCAATCTTGCTCTTTTCGCCCTGGTATGGTTTAAAGGATGGTTTGGATCATCTCGTCCAAATCTTAATAACCCAGTTGGATCTTGGGTATTAGTATGTGTTTCATCAAAATATTCTACCTATCAACAAGCACAAACATTATTTAATGTTTGGAAACAATTGGATAAATCATAAATGTATCAATTTCAAAGAAATATAATCAAATATGGCTTAAAAAATATAAATATAAATTGTATGAAAATATATACATCAATTGAATAATGGAACATTATTTTATAGACTACCTTTTTTATACAATAATTTAAATAAAACACAATTTTGACAACATAGTTTATAAAACATCAGTCCACACTCATTTATTATTCTTTGGTTTTAATTGATTGTATGAGGCATACTACCGATTGGAAGCTCGTCATTTATGTAATGACTTTGTACAATTGCTCATTTGAATTGTTTCTTTCCACGACATATAGAACATCCACAAATAAAAATTTTCTCAAAGTATTCATCCCATGTACTATAGTCCTAACCTACCTCTTCTTTAGTGCAATCATTTGTTGTGTCTGCAGTATCCATTGTCATATCCTCTTCCACCCATTGTTGTCTACATGATTTAACAGTTTTAGGTCCACGTCCGTGTACAAATCTTCTTCTTTTGCTAGTTGAACACTCAGGCTCTACGTTTGCTCCAATCTCCATCTAAAATAATTAACAACATGCATTAATTTATGTCAAGATTGGATAATACATTATAAATTTCAATAATACTATGAAAAAAGATGGACGTATCACAAAATTCCATCAAATTATTTTTTCCTAAGTTAAGTCAAAATTTGAGTACCTGATGTCCCACTTCATCTGTTGTGTCCTCATTTGATATGACACAATTTTTTTCCATGGCCTCATCTCGCACCTATAATACACAACATAGTAAATAATGTTTAGTACACCAATTATATCATTTCAATGAGTATGCTATCCAACACAAAACCTCACTTTAGTCATATATTTGACATATTGATATCTCCTCTATGTTGTAGCATTTTTGAATTCATAAACACCTTCCTCCTTTGGTTGAGGTTGATTTCTCTTACCTCTATTGTATCTACATATTCCGTTGTCTCATCTATTTCCACCCACTTTCCTCTAAGCGATTTACTATTTCTATGTCATCCACGTCCTCTCTCCATGGCTTCCTCTATGAATAAAAATGCTGCCACAAAAGCTTTTACCACACTACCACTGAGAAGGAAGAAGCAACTTGCGGGACAGCAGTAAAAATTGCTCTACCGCATCGAGCTGATGAAGGAGCCGTAGGACAACGGTGGTCACTGCACTACCACACACCATTGGTAGAGGACTTGCGGGAGTCACTGCAACACTATCAAGAACAGAAGGAAGACTCGTGTGCCACCACAAAAGATTTCACTGCACTACCACCGAGAAGGATGAAGCACCTTGCAGGATCGTGGTAAAAACCGCTCTACCGCATCGAGTTGATGAAGGAGCCACAAGACAACGGTGGTCACAAAAAAAAGGCAGGAGTTGGAATTATTTCCAACACTCTGGATCCTGTGATACACAACAATGAAAATAGTCACTATACAACAATGATAGGTGCTCAATTAGGTGCACTTGACACCGCCTTAGGTGCCCCAAACATATTACATTAACAACCAAAAGTTGGTGCTAAATTTGGCTTTAACTAACGTCGATTGAAGTGCCGACTACTAAATCAAAATCGAAAATTTAAAAATTTCCCACGTGAAGGAAGTAATCAGATGATAAAAAAGGGAAAAATTCCATGTGAAGGAAGAGAGCAAGGCACTACCAACAATTGATGAGAAATTCAATTTAGTTTGCGACACCATAGGTAATGTTACAATTTTTTTTTCCTGGTTGAATTCGTGATTGTTTATTGCTCTTTGTATTGCATTTGAATTCATGATTGTTTATTGGTTCATGGCATAACCTGTCTAGGTAACCTCTAAATTGTCCCATCATTATAAACTGTAAAACCTCTGAGAAACCAACAAATTTTTTTACCCTACCCATTTGAGCTTTGGCTCAAAATATTATAGCATGAAGCCAGGATGCCTCTGTATTCTTTCCCTAACCTGAGTATCAAGGAAACAGTGAACTGCTTTGAGAATATGGGAATTGGGTCGGTTAGTGCTGAGCAACTACTGAAAATAAATGCTGAAACCGCTTGGTTTTACCCAGTCGCGCCATAGTCACCGATGCCATGAAAAATTCATGCAAGATTGCATTATGAAAGAGTTTTCAATTTTAATGTTATCAACACTAAGCAAACCGATCGAAAATATTTTCCCTAGGTTATCAACACAAAGCAAACCCAATGAACATATTTTCCCACAAAACAAAACTTTCATACCATAAACTGGACGAAAACTTTCATACCTGATAGTGTGTACTTCATTTGCCTCCACAGACTAAACGAAAATAATTTTCCCTAGGTTGCCTCAAAATGTCAAGCAATAGAAGGAAGAGAGCATTTTCAGTAGACTTTAGCCACAATGAGGTAATTCATTGTCAATTTATAGATTTGTAAATGTTTCCATTGTTTGAATTTTACTTTTTACTTTTTTATTTCTAAATTTAAAAGAAGAAATATAATTTAAATATATATATATATATATAGGGACATGAGACTGACAAAGATAAAGAGGAATTGTAGTTTTTAGTTTTTTATTTCTAAATTTAAAAGAAGAAATATAATTTAAATATATATATAGGGACATGAGAATGACAAAGATAAAGAGGAATTGATTTCCATATTGAGGGTAGAGGCAATGAACAAATTGGTTAATGTGGACTGGACAACGCTTGCTAGATACATAGAAAACAATCTGGTAATGCCCATCAAACATTACAAACAAATCAATTGTGTGAAAGGGAATCAATTGATTCCCCAACTAGTCCTGGATTGAGCAAAAGATCGAGGAGGAAATCAGTGACAGTAAACTCTAAGAATGTGGAATAGGGAAGAGAGACTTCCAATGTCCTAGCCACTCCTGGGACACAAAATTCTTCCACCATGCTATGTTATCAATCTTGCATTGGTAGCTACAATACGAAGATAGAATACAAGGTGGTTTTAGGGGAAGTCCGAATGACAGATGTTGGAAAACTATTTGTGAATAGGTTGTAGGAATCATGCCTTCAACGGTTCAAAGACCATCTACATTTTCCATTCTCACAGATACCCATGCAACTGAAAAAAGTAGTTATCCATGACATGGAGACTGAATTTGGCATAGGTTGGTCTGTAAAGAAGATAAAGCTACAAATGTCTCAAAACTGCAAGAGATTTCGGTGCAACCAAACAAAGAAGATAAATAAAACCCCTCCTGAGCTAAGGTAAAAAAGAAGGCCAATTGATGTAAGTGTGAAAGTATGGAAAGAGCTTGTAAAAGCATATGAGAAGTCTGATGCACAAAGGAAGTTCGGCGAGGAGAGTACGCAGGTATTTGAATTTTCTCACAAGATTATATCAAATTTATTAAACGATATTTAAATTTTATTTGTGCATAGTTAAATTGAATTAGTATATGTTTCAGGACAAGGCCTCCAAGGCTAGGCTTGAGAAACTTCGTGCCACGCATCATAGTGGCCAGAAAGGTTTACAGGCCTTGATCTATATATTTGTAAGTATATTTAATATGTTAAATGATATATATTTTTTATTTCCTTGGAAAAAGTAAATGATTGCATATTAATTAGTTTAACTAGTCCATGTGCCATGTTTTGACAAGAGGAGAAATACAGCCACCATCTAAAGCAATTTGAAAAGAATATGTTACAAAACAAAAAGTGGAACGATTTTGTAATCTGGATAGAGAATGAGGTATCAATAGTTGAGTTTCAATAACTTAGCTGGATATTGTTGTGTTAATATGTCAATTTTCATCTCTTACGTTGAGTTGTTTATTGATGCGTAGGATGAGTAAATAGAGCTCAAATCTTATGATTACAAGATGACCATTTATGTGCATGAATAAATAGTAGAAGGATGTAGATGAACTCAATTCATCTGACTTTATGCCTCTTGGTAGGAATTCCTCTTGAATCTCTAATATCAGGTGCCCGAGACTTCCCTTTAGCTTTTACCTTTCGTTGTCGCCTTTCCTCTTCATTGTTAGACTCATCTCCTTTTTCCTTATTTGCATTTCTGGATTCCGCTTCTAATTCATCCCATGTTTTACCTTCCTCCTCTTCCTCCTCCTCCTCCTCCTCCTCTTCTTCTTCTTCTTCCTCCTCTGACTCCACAAGAGATTCATCTTCTGAACCTTCCTCATCTGATTTTGATTCCTCTTCTACATCAGAGGGTTCGTATCCTTGATTTGACTCTTCTGAATTATTAGAATTAGAATCACAAGCTTCCATATTAAAAAATTCCCAACCACCATCTTCAATAAATTTATCTGGATCATCAGTAATAGTCTTCAAAATTGGCCACCAGTTCAAGTTCATTATGCTTTCATAATACTTTATCCATGGAGTTCAACCATTCCTTGATGCCATTAAGTGGAGATTGAGGAATGGCGTACATGCAGAGTACATCCTGCTTGAAGTATTTGAAAATAATAGCTATATCAAATTCCTTTTTCCCAAGTCCTACTCTCTCAAGGTTAAAAATTCTCAATCTCACTAATAGCGATTACTAAGAAAGGTAATTCCACCAACTCTACCAAATAGTTTACCATAGGAATAATAAAAGTAGAGGCTTTGAAAGGAACTCCATGAAAACCAAGCTCTCTAAATGGTATATCAAACTCTAGTTCAAAATATTTTAGATGAGGCTGCTCCCATAGCTCTCTCACTCGCTTGACAAATTCCTAAAACTCTGACTTCTTAACATTCAAAAGATAAATGGAATGTCCTCAACACCCAGTGGAGCTATCCAAAAAAGATAACTAAAAACACAAACGTGCTCCCGCACACAATGGCCTAATGACTGGTTGTCATAGAAGTCAAAGTACCAAAGTAACAACACTGATCGAGTTAACATATATGCATCATTTGCATAAACAATTGAAATGCATAACAAATGTTAATCAATACATTGAATTTTGAGATGCGTTGAAATAATAAAAAAACATTTTTTGGGGAAATATCAGCAGCGTGGGGGAAGAAAGCATTAACCCTGATAATTTTTTTTTGTTGTTGTTCTTGATACACCATCTATAAGTTTTCCTTGGATGACAGTACTGAATTTCCATATGTTGTACCCCTTTAATAGCCTACATGTTACAAATATGGAATAACAATGAACAACTTTGTATCGAGTCCAAAGACCAAGGCATTCTGAATAAGGGTAGCCAAACTTGATAAGGATGCAGTCACTATAACATGTATTGACAATCCAGAATAGTCATGTAAAGACAACTGCCTATAAAATCCATAATCAATCAAATTATGCACATTCAATTCTAAGTTTGAAAGCTTGCATTTTAGTCCATGCATCTAAGTCCTTGTTGAAGATTGAGGGTGTCAACAAAAAAGCTAGAATAGCTCTCCTTAAACCATACCTAGTTGTAAAGTGTAGTATTTCCAAATTCAAATCCACTTCTCAGCTAAGGAAAGGAGGTAGGTTTTTTAGGTGCTACCTCAAACAGAGAAGGCCATAGAAAACATTGAAATAGAAGATCCAATAAGTGAGATGACATAGTTGTAGACCATAGATAATCAGAATTCTTGCAATGCACATATGCTTGTGATACAAACAAAAGGTGCTTACACATTGGCTAAATATATCCTCATCAAAATGATTGGAAATAAATTTAAAATTTGTAAGTAAACTTTCATAGTCAAGAAAAAAAGTCATAAAAATTGGAAGTAAACTTTGCAGACATGTAGGTGAACTTAATTCATCTGAGTTTATGCCTCTTGACAAAAATCAGGATCTCCCTCCTAAAGTTTGGACCACATCCATTATCTCCACATAAAATAGGACATCCTTGGTCTTCTTGGTTCCCACACCATGATATGGTTATGCAAATGAAAATGAAGCAAAGTAATCATCTCCTTCTTCGCTGGATGGAAGAATGCATGCTTAATATTTTGATATATGATATCAAATCTCTCTTCTACTCTCATGATTGAATACCAAAATCCATTATGGCGGGCCTCCAGAGTTCCAGTCATCTTTCATCCTCTTCCACAAAATGCTGACCTGATCCACACGTCTGCTAGCCTAATTGGATTTGTTTTTGAAAGCTGAAGTTTCTCTTGAGTCACTAGTGTAGCTCTCTCTACCTTTTTAGAATCTTTCATTGTTACAAATCATCTCTGGGATTTAATCATTTGTATCACATGGTTGATGTGCTTTGAATCCTTACATCTGAATGAAATTTCCTTAACATAAACACTGCTAGGGAATTTCAATGTTGCCATTGTAGTTGGCATTAAAGCCGGTACCTGCAACATTGAAAATTATCCTTATATAAGAATTCCCTCCATCTTGTTGGCTTGTAACACTCTTGATGGTGGCTACATGAAATTTTATTATGATTCCTCTTCTACATCAAAGGGTTCATATCCTTGATTTGACTCTTCTGAATTATATAAATTAGAATCACTAGCTTCCATATTCAAAAATTCCCAACCACCATATTCAATAAATTTATCTAGATCATCAGTAATACTCTTCAAAATTGGTCGCCAGTTCAAGTTCATTCTGCTATCATAATACTTTATATCCATGAAGTTTAGCCATTCTTTGATGCCATCAAGTGAAGATTGAGGAATGGTGTCAATGCGGAGTACATCCTGCTTGAAGTCTTTGAAAATAATAGACATATCAAATTCCTTTTTCCCAAGTCCTACTCTCTCAAGGTTAACAATCTCAATCTCACTAATAGTGATTACTAAGAAAGGTAATTCCACCAACTCTACTAAAGATTTTACCGTAGGAACAATAAAAGTAGAGGATTTGAAATGAACTCCATGAAAACCAAGCTCTCTAAATGGTATATCAAACTCTAGCTCAAAATATTTTAGATGAGGCTGCTCCCATAGCTCTCTTACTCACTTGAAAAATCCTTGAAACTATGTATTGATTTTATTTTTCCTATCCCTCTCTTGCTGTTCTTCCTCAATTTCATTAGGATCATACATTGACCTTCTTTCCCCTCCTAAAGTTTGGATCACATCCATTACCTCCACATAAAACTAGAAATCCTTGGTCTTCTTGGTTCCCATGCCATGATATGGTTATGCAAATGAAAATGAAGCAAAGTAATCATCTCCTTCTCCGCTGGTTGGAAGAATGCATGCTTAATGTTTTGATACATGATATCAGCTCTCTCTTTTGCTCTCATGGTTGAATACTGAAATCCATTATGGTGGGCCTCCAGAGTTCCAGTCATCTTTCTTCCTCTTCCACCAAATGCTAGCCTGATCCACGTCTGCCAGCCTAATTGGCTTTGTTTTTGAAAGCTGAAGTTTCTCCCGACTCACCAGTATTAGCTGTAACTTGTTTGAAATTTTATTATGGTATGTGCACTTTGATATGATGTAATATGATTATGGTTTCATCTCATATGTTGTAATATTAGATATATAACATAAAAATAAATTCTTGTATGAAATAAATAATAACTTCTCATTTTAAATGTTTTTTTTTGTAGAACAAGGGTCTTCCAGAAGATCAAGATGATCCTCAACATGATATAGATCCACAAAATATTGGTTCTACTGGTACAAATCACATGGAAAATGATGATGATGATGCAGATATGGAAGACATTGAGGCTGATGACAATGATGATGATGACGATGACGGCGATGACAACGACGATGACGATGACGACAACGATGATGATGATGATGATGATCACAATGGTGATAATGATGATGAGACAATTGGTGATAGTAACCAGTGACATTCATGATCATATAGACTACATCATGGATCATTGTTGATATATCGTTATGATTACTCTTTTCATGGTTACTATCATATGTATCATTTTAATGGCCTACAGTACTATATTGTTGAGTTGTATCATATTGACATGTATCATTTTCACTATATCATTTATATATGTATCATCTTGACTTGTATCAATTTGAGTTACATAATTTATCAATTTTATTTATATCATTTGTACATGTATCATTTTCACTTATGTCGATTGTTGGACATGTATCATTTTGACATGTTTTTGATGTACTCGCATATTTGAATTTCACTTGTTTTAGTTATATATGATGATGATCTTATCAGTATTGACTTGTCAATTTATATTTATTAAAAGTGGTCGATGATTTTTAGATAGATATTTATTAAGTATGATGATTTTAATTTACTGCTCAGGATGGATGTTGTCAAATTCAATTAAATTATAGATATTTAACTCATTTTAATTATAGATGATGATCATGTTACAATAATTATATTGTTATTTAATCATATGATTTAAATAATTAAATTACTTGCTCTATAATCATATGAGTTATTTAAGAGACACGATATATTTAACTAATCAAATTGAAATAAAAAATATTAAATTAATAAATGGAAGCAAAACAAGAAGCATTTTTAGAAGCAAAAAAGGAAGCAACAATTAAAGCCAAACTAGAAGCAATCTTGGAAGCAAAATTGGAAGCAAAACCAGAAGAAAACCTGGAAGCAAAATTGGAAGCAAATCTAGAAGCAAAACTGGAAGCAAAACTGGAAGCAAACCTGGAAGCAAAACTGGAAGCAAAATCGGAAGCAAAATTGGAAGCAAAACCAGAAGCAAACCTAGAAGCAAAATTGGAAGGAAAACTGGAAGCAAAACCAAAAGCAAACATGGAAGAAAAATTAGAAGTAAAAATGTAAGCAAAACCGGAAGCAAAACTAGAAGCAAAACCGGAAGCAAAACTGGAAGGAAAATCAGAAGAAAACTTGGAAGCAAAACTAGAAGCAAAACCAGAAGCAAAAACGAAAGCAAAACCGGAAGCAAAACCAAAAGGAAAACTAGAAGCAAAATTGGAAGCAAACTTAGAAGCAAAATTGGAAGCAAACCTGGAGGAAAAATTGGAAGAAAAATTGGACGCAAAATTGGAAGCAAAACTAGAAGCAAAAATGGGAGTAGACATGGAAGCAAAATCGAAAGCCAAATTGGGCGCCCATTTCAGTGCAATTTTTGACGTTACTTCTTGGTGCTAATGAAGGCGCTATGATTTCCCGATGCTAAAGCCAATGCTAAATCTGATGCTAAATCTGGCATAGAAGTCGGTGCCAAATCCGATGCCGAGCTGACCATTCCTGTTTGCATCGAGTTGAGTGCCAACCAAGTTGTTCAATTCATGCACTCAAAATACACTAAAATCCAGTACAAAAGTCGATGCTAATTGCCTGTTGTGCTATTGTGAAATGATTTACAAACAATATAGGGAGTAATTAAATACATAGGATTTATAAGGTTGATTGTACTTTAATCCTAATGTGGGCCTCAAATTTTAACGATTATAAAAATATATAGTAGCATAGAATTCATGTACTCATACTATTTTTTAATGTCTACATGGATAAGAAATAAAGATTTATTTATAATTTGTGATAGGTATTCACTTTATATAATGGTTACAATGGCTCTCATGGAGTTGTTGTCACATGATGAGGAATGAATGGGACTACCCATTTGTATGATCAATAGATAAATCATGATGATTCATGTATGGATTGTAAGAGTTTGTACAAGTTTATTTCATTGATAAAAGGATTGTTCTTATAAATCAACTTGCTTTACTTAACATTTAAGAATCTTTTCCTCCTAAATATCTAAAGGAATAAGTCTTATTTTTTCACCATTGAATTCCTCTCGAGTTTGATAGTTTCTATTTATTTTTGGAAGTAATAAGCATGTACAGTAAAAAATGTTAATCCAACACAAAGTTTCTTTTAGATCATTATAATATTTATTGATAAATGGTTGATATCTTATTATAAATATATTATACATATTAAGATATCAACTAATGATTGTGTAGACATGTAAAATTGACTTGACATCTATCACACAACCTCGAATGACATCAAACAACATCTAACAACCTCAAACAATGTCAAACAATATGGGACACCGTCTCCGATCACCTCGAAATGACTCAGGATCATCCCATAACACCTCAAAATGACTCAAAATCATCCCGTGACACCTCAGAAATGACTCAGAATCATCCCATAACACCTCAAAATGACTTAGAATCATCCTGTAACACCTTGAAGTGACTCAGAATCATCTAAGTAACACCTCAAAATAGCTTAGAATAATCTCGTAACACCTTGAAATGACTTAGAGTCATCCTGTAATGCCTCAGAATGACTCGAAATCATCCCGTAACGCCTCAAAATGACTCAAAATCATCCCGTAATGCCTTAGAATCATCCCGTAACATTTCAGAATGACTCAGAAACATCCCATAACACTTCAAAATGACTCAGAATCATCCTGTAACACTTCAAAATGACTTAGAATCATCTCGTAATGCTTCAAAATGACTCATAATCATCTTGTAACATCTCATAATAACTCATAATCATGTCGTAATGTCTCGAATCATCTCAGAATCACTTTGAAACATCTCAGAATTATCCTATAATGTCTCAGATCATCTTAGAATCATACCGCAACGTTTCGACATCGTACCACATTGCATCACATCAAAACGACATAAAAAACCCTAATTCCTCTATTAATTAAATAATACAACATTATTTAATTAATTCACTTTTTCAACATTTTAGACAAATTGAATAAATTTCATTTATTTAATAAGGTCCTGAAAACCCTAATTCCTCTATTAATTAAATAATAAAACATTATTTAATTAATTCACTTTTTCAACATTTCAAATAAATTGAATAAATTTTATTTATTTTATAAGGTCCTGAAAAACCCTAATTCCTCTATTGATTAAATAATACAACATTATTTAATTAATTCACTTTTTCAACATTTCAGACAAATTGAATAAATTTCATTTATTTAATAAGGTCCTGAAAACCCTAATTCCTCTATTAATTGAATAAAACAACATTATTTAATTAATTCACTTTTTCATCATTTCAGACGAATTAAATAAATTTCATTTTATTTAATAAAGTCCCAAAATCCCTAATTCTACTATTAATTAAATAAAACAGCATTATTTGATTAATTCACATTTCATCATTTCAACCAATTAAATAAATCATATTTATTTAATAAAGTCCTAATCTCACTTTATTTCATCTTGATTGATTGAATAACACCAATTATTTAATTACATCACTAAATCACCTTATTCCTCTAAGTTGATTAAATTGTTAAATAATAATTTAATTACAACACTTTCCCTTCAAAAATTTGAATTAAATCAAACTATTCAAATCAATTATCAAAAATCAAATCAAACTAATGCAACTTTTCTTGCAAAAGTCAAACTTGATTTGCACATTCAAACCCCAAAAAGGAATTAATTAATTAAATCAATTAATTCATATTTCTCTCCCACTTTCTGATTGAGCAAATTACAGTTGCTGACTAAGCAATCTAATTTGTTAACTAATCAATCTATTCGGTTAACTAAACAATCTATTCTATTAACTAAACAATCTATTCAGTTAACTAAAACATCACATTCCTAACTAAGCCATCAGATTCCTGATTGATCAATCTATTATGTTAACTGCTCAATTACATCCCTTATTGGCCAATCTATTTCCCAATCACACAAATTGTGCAATCCACTTTGCATAATTCTCTCATGTCTAAATCCTCTCAACACACTTCGACCATTGATCTGGATATTCTTCAAAACAATCTTGATCGTTCATTTCAAATCAACTTTTCTATATAACAAACCCCTTTCCTCACAAATAAGGATCAAAGAATCAACATACATTGAACAACAAAGTGCTGTCAAGATCATCCTTGAGAGAGCTTCATCCATTGTCTTCGATCAACCAAACACAACAAGCATTCATCCACACTTTGCACACGAACTTTGGAGGCTTCACTGTGATAAGAAAAATCCAACATCAAGCAAATACACTCCACTACGGGATGGTAAAAGCTATCTTTTGTTCTCATTTGGTAATTAGTTGGTTCATTATCATGCTTACAGTAGGATAGTTTCAATGTCGTATTTAGGAGTTTCTAGATTTCAGATTTAAGCTTTTTGGCTGTAGATTAGATTTCTTCGTCAGATTTCTTTCATGTCCTTGGGTCATTTATCTAACGTCCTTCTTCCCCCTCACACACTCTAGCATGCCTGGTGGGCCCCTTGTTCCCTCCTCTAACATTCGTTTGAGTCATTTTTGAAGTTGCAGGTCCTAGAAAAGCTTCTTTCAAAGTTTTCACGCGCTCGTCCAGAAGACATGAGCATCTATTTGGAAAGTTTGAGAATTTGTCTGTCAATAAAATTGCGCATTTGTCAGAGGAACTGCACATTTTTCATGGAAATGGTGCATTTGTAATTTCTTAAGTTAGCATTTGTCTAACAGGGTTTTTTAGCATTTGTTTCTAAAACTGTGCAGTTGTTTTGACAGACAAATGCACCAATCCTGCACTCTTGTAATAGTTTTTTTCACTAATAGGTGTTTGTTTTTGGATGTGTAAGCATAAATTGATAGATTTGATGCAAGATTAAAACTCTAACATGTTTATTGTAGGGAAGACGATCGGTCCTAGTTGTTGAAATTACTTTTAATTAACTTAGGAATTTTCATTTTAGTGCTCTAAAATTGAACAACAAAAAACTCACACTTTGATTTTGGTGCTATTAAAAAGAAAAAATTTTAAGCTTTTTTAACTTAGGAATTTTCATTTTAGTGCTCTAAAAATGAACAACAACAAACTCACACTTAATTTTGGTGTTGATTAAATGAAAAAAATTTAAGCTTTTTAACTTAGGAACTTTCATTGGGTACTCGTAAAAAGAACAAAAAAATTTCAGTTTTGGGCTCTAAAAATGAACACATTTAATGTTTTCATAGGTAGGAACTTTTAATTTTGGTGCATAAAAAGAGTGAAATCATTTTTCATTCTATTGACACACGCACGTTTTTACATTTGTTGACCAAGATAGGACAAGGACTGATTTTCTTAGAAACACTTCTATTGGCACTCATAAAAATGAACAAATGTTTCTTTGTGATTTATCACCATTTCTATCTTAATTGTTTGATGTCTTGAACACTTCATATTGGTGCAAGTTAAAAAAAGAACTTTGTTTTGTTTACTCACAATTTTTTGGGGATAAAATCGCTCAAGGTGTTTAAAATGAATCAATTTGCAATGAAGTGTTTTCTTTGCATACAGTGATTGGCAAAGCTAAAATGTTTTATCTGCTCCCCTCACACCTTTTGATGATCTTGGGTGAGCAAAAGAACATTTTTGAGCATTGCACTTTACCTTTAAAGTTTACCTTAAAGAGGGGGCTTTCCTTGAGATACATCCCATGCTGGAGAACTCATTGCAAGGTCTCAAAGCACGTTTACTAGCGGGCTATATTAAAGGTTGCAAAATCATAAGAAAGTAGCTTCAAGTCATGCTAACAACAAACTGCACCTAATCCCATGCCTTAAGTGGCTAGCGGGTGAGTGTCAAATTTTTGCGTTCATAGTTACTCCTAAGAACCAAATTGTTTTAGAAGCTACTCCATCATCCAAAAAAATTCTTTGAAAGTGGTGCATCAGAATTTACTTTTGAGAAGTTACTTCCCATGTCCGACTACAGGCCCGTGCCATAAGTTGCATTTAAAATCGTCTCTTTGGAGCACGAGGAAGGCCTACCTAAGAGAATGGTGTCTATCCCCTAGGGTTGTAATTGATGGTTTATGTTAAACTTGGCCCATTACATTCAAAAAAATTTGACATCAAATTTTGTGTTTGATTTAAAGAAAAAGAACACATTCAAAACAAACACTAAACGAGATGGTTAAACCACAAACCCTTTGATTTAGTGCACACTTGTGAGAGAAGTCTTGTGTTTGCAACCCTTTGATTTAGTGCACACTTGTGAGAGAAGCCTTATGTTATAGACATGAAGGTCACATAAGTCCATGCTTGCTAAGTTAGTCCAAGTGTTGTCTTATCACTTGCCATATTTGAATACATAGAGAAAAAGCTAAGAAAAAGAGTTGTTCACAAGATCATTGTTTGAACCAAAGCAATTGGAAAGGCAGAAGGTCCTATAGTCCTACATCCATTATTTCCATCCTAGATATTTTAAATCAAAATCAAGTAAATCATTAAGGTTATTCCTCCACTCAGACGTCCATGATATTAACAGTTAGTTGGGACTCATAGATAGTACATGTAGACTTTCTCGCAACATATCCTTTGGATAAGGAAGTGGAATATAGACCTTAGTTCTTCAACATTTTGATTCCCAAAGAAGTAGTATCATCCAAAACAACACTCAAACCATAGGGTCTTGAGCTTCACAACAACCACCCCATAAACACCGCCAAAATTTATGACCATTTGGAAACCAATTGCCCTAGTTCAACAACTAGATCTGGTAGCACCAATTATTCAACCAAGTCTCACACACATTACAGGTGCAAAAATCGACATCATAAGCAGTTTGAGAAACTTTATATTTTTAGAAAATGAGACACCCCACCAGTTTCTCACTGCATATATTGTCCTAAACGAAGAGGAAGAAAAAGAAAATATAGCAACTGAAAGAACCATATTACTACCTCTTGCATGGTAATAATTATCCACTTCATGATATCCCACAAGCTCAAGATCCCTAAGGTAAAATCCATAGGTCGTCATTTCAGACTTAGGCATCTGAGTCCAAAGGATATCAAGAAACATCTTGCAGCGCTACATAAAAACAAAAAAAAATTGGTAGAAAACTTTTATAGATGCTCTTCCAAGGACAATCTAGAGTTATATATGTTCTTTTTTGGTCAAAAACCTAGTCTATTTCATGATACTAAACTTCTCTAGAGTAAGGAACCAAATTTACATACCCATACATAGGACAATATCAAGTCCTTAGAGTTTGAGTCAACAAGAGAGTACACCACTTTCCCATAAGAGACCCCAATTGTTTATGACAACCAAAAGATCACAACATAGGAAAAATATGGAAGCCAACAAAAATACCACCAGTATCCCACAAAAAAATGCCATGAATAATGAGAGTAGCCCATGGGGCTATAGGCCAAGTGACCTTGAAACTCCCCGAAGAGGCCAATATACAAAGACTTTTACTGAGGAAGAAATAAGTCATAAACAAAAGGAGGTTATGGAACAAGGTAACCAAGACCCAAACCAAGTGATCATAGAGGAGGTAAAAAATGACAAAGAGATAAATGAGGATGAAATATTTGAACATTCTAACAACCCTCAGGTTCTCAAACTAATGGACATGTTTTTAAGAAAAGACCCAAGCTCCTATTTCTTCAAGTTAGCACAAAGTGGTGCTAAATTACCCATGGATTTCAATGTAGAAGCTCTCAAAGACCCCAACCTTATTCCCTTAGGGGATAAATCGGTTGTGAGACAAATAACCCAACCTCCAAAGAGGCCGAATATGCCACCCGTGTTCTCACAAAACAATGACCAACCCAAAGAGAATCCCTTGTTTAGAAAACCAACTTAGGTTGAACAAGCAGCAGTAGCACAAATGTACCAAGGGGGGAAACACAATATGAACCTCAAAATAAAAATCTACCTCCTGGACAATACATGCCTCAAAACAACTCCAACATTGATCCTTCTCAGAATAACCAGTATCTTCAACAGGGTCAAACACAAGACCCCCCTCAAAATAACCAGTATCTTCAATAGGGCGGAACGCAAGGCCCCCCTCAAAATAACCAATATCTTCAACAAGGTGGAACACAAAATCCTCCTCAGCACAACCAACAATACTATCAACAAGGTGTCCCACCAACGCATCATCAGGGTAACCTTTATTTTAGTCCTACCCAGTAGGGTGTGCCATAGAGCACCCTCAATCAGTCATCCCAACAACAAGGTGTCTTGCCAACGCATCATCAGGGTAACCTTTATTTTAGTCCTACCCAGTAGGGTGTGCCATAGAGCACCCTTGATCAGTCATCCCAATAACAAGGTGTCTCACCAATGCATCATCAGGGCAACCTTCATTTTAGTCCTAACCAAGAGGGTGTTCCATAGAGCGCCCTCAATTAGTTGCCTAACAACAAGGTGTCCCACCAATGCAACATCAGGGAAACCTTCCGTATGTTCCACCCCCACAACAAGGAGCTAACCCTCCTTATAAAAAACAAGGAATTAACCCTCCTTACATCCCATATGGCTATCAAGGTCTTGTACCTTCACAATACCCAATCTATAACCAAAATCTGATAGGACAACAAGGTTATTACATGCAGGGTTTGCAAACACATGTGCCAAAAATGGAGATGGAACTAAATTTAGATGAAATCACCCAACAAATAGTAGATATACAGATAGGAAAACAAAAGAAGACCTACACCATGCAGGAAATTTGTCCATTCCCATTTGATCATTCCATCACAACACTACCCTTTCCAAAAAACTTTGAGATACCCAGATTTGAAAGAAAGTACAAAGGAGTAGGAGATCTAGTAGAACATGTACGGGACTTCTTGGTATCATGTATGGAGGTGCAGAACAATGATGCCTATCTCATGAGGCTCTTTCCACACAACCTTATTGTTGTGCAGTTTTGCACACATGCCCCACCAAAAGTAGGGACCCCCCTTTTTCTTGGCCTTTTGGCCCTTTTCTATGGCTATGCCTTTTGAGCTTGTCTTTGAAAATCTTGGGGTTTTTGGTCTTTGGTGCTTGTCTTGGTTGTGGGTGCCTTTGTGTTGGGTTCCTAGTGGTTTTGGAGTCTCGTGGATGTCCTCTTTGGGAGTGGGTTCCCTTTGCCTTTTGTTTGTCCTTAGTGTTTTTGTTTGGGTCTTGGGAGTTGTTATTTTCCTCCTAAGGCCTTGTTTCTTTTGTTCTATCAGAGGCAAAACTAGAATGGAACTAAGCTCTAAACCTTACAAAAGTTCACAGTTCGGTTTCCGTTCCCATTTTGATTTTGGTTCCACTTCTTGCCTTCTTGTTTTCTTCATTGTTTTGCTTGTCTTTGGCTTACGTGTTGGTTTCTTCCCTTAGGTTTTCCTTTTTTCTTTCGTTTGTCAAAGGCAGGGTCGAGATGGAACTGAACTCTGAACCTTAAGAAATTTCACTGTTTGGTTCAGTTCCAATTCTGATTCTGTCTCCGCATCTTTGTTTTTTCATTGTTTTCGGCCTTTGGGTTGGTTTCTTCCCCTTAGGTCTGCTTTTCTCTTCCTTTCCTTCGTCGGAATCGGAATTGGGGTGGGAACTGAACTCGATACTTTGCAAAGGGTCCCATCTGGTTTTGGATCTACCTCTGCCTGTTTTTCCTTCATTTCTATTTTGGTTTTGTTTCCACCTCCACCGGTTTTGGTTTCGCCTCTGCCTGTTTTGTCTCTATTTCTATTTTGGTTTTGGTTCTGCTTCCGCTTGGGTTTATGCGTGGTTTTTTTTTCCTTAGGGGCTTTGGTGCATTAACTCAGATTTTGATGCTATGTTGAGTATTGATTGTGGCCCTTTTAAATGCAGATTGGATCAGGCAAGTTGTTGTAATTGGGGCCGAAGGAAGGATGGGCGTACTTTGAAGATATTGCGAGATCCATGGGATACAGTCAGGTGCATATTGCGGTTGAAGTCAGACGAAACCCATCCGTATACAAAAGGTTGGCATGCTCGATGGCCATTCATCTGAGGTGGACGTGGCATGGAAATTTTAAACTAGTTTGACTCAATCAGAGTCGTTCATATGCCCAACTCAAATGTTGATCAGTGGATCATATTCAAACTTGCGTTGTGCACACATTATCATTCTTTTGTTTCGCGCGGGTGGGGCATGAATGGTGGATGGGACCTGCGGGGTTCATTTTGTCTGAATCATGATTTGTAGAGATCCCAAGTTGATCTGAGGAAGGCATCTCATGCATTCAATGCAGGGCGGTGATTTATTGTAGGTTGTTTGGGCCGATTTGGTTGGTGGCCGACCTTCTCTGTAACCCTAGCTGGGGTTCGCACGGGATGAAATCTCTATAAGTATGGAATTTTTCCTCATTTGTAAGGGTTGGGAGGTTAGAAAAAGAAGTAGGTTATTGTTGGAAAATAAAGGTTAGACAAGTTTGTAAAGGGTTAGACAGTAGATTAGAAGAATTAGGAGCTAGTTTCATTTTCAAGCAAATGTTGTAATCTAGAATATCAGAATTGTTGCTATTACTGGTGATTCAATACAAGTGAAGACATTGTGTTATTATTGGTGCCTTCTTTGGATTGTGATTTTTCTTGCATGGTTCCTATTCTATCTTTGAAATTGCTTGGAAATGTTTGAATGCATTTTAGGTTTTAGAGTTAAATAATTTAATGGTGCTTGTGATTTAATGCTTGGACTATTGTAGCGATCTCTAGTTCATACTTTGGGAAACTTCTTGATTGTGGGACTACTGTGCAAGGTCAACATGTGCCTGCTATTTATGTGCTTAGTTCAATTGTGGGTATTTATCCAGTTCTATTGAATGAATGTCCATAATCTAAAAATATTTAATTCCTTAGAAGATTGCACTTTTTTGTGAGATTGCAGGTATAACCTTGGTTAAACAGAAAGTAGTTTTAAAGGGATTGGTTTGTTCCAAGTATTTCTTCATTGGTATTGTTGATCTTAGGAGTAATATCAACCTTAGGATTTTTGAAACCCTTACCTTTTGCTATTTCTTTGAACTACTGTTAAAGTAGGAATTCAAGTATCACCCTGTTACAAAATCTGATAAGTTTAGAGTCTCCAACATTTTTTTTGTAAGTTCCCTTTGTGATTAGCAACATTTTCACATTTATCACTGAGTGGTTCCACTGCATTGTCATGACTTGACACCCAAGAGACCTTTGGGTTATCTCTTTGTTCATAGAGATCAACCTTTCAAGAGAGATGGGATATTTTATATTTTTTCTAAGTTGTTGCTGTGCAAAAAACACCATCAACACTTACAGGTCATGCTATGGAGTGGCTCACTCGTCTACAACCTGGAATTAAAACTTTTGATGAGTTGTCTAGCAAATTTATAACCCACTTCGCATTTAACATAGAACAAGATGTCACCATCATGATTTTGTCCATGATCAAACAAAACCCAAGAGATTCCTTCACCTCATACTTACAGAGATGGAGTCACAAAGTAAGTTGATGCAAATGGCCCATTCCAGACAAAGAGTTGGTGGATATAATCATCACGAATTTTCTGCCCGAAACAAACTATCGGCTCACTATGCTATGTCCTGTAGACTTCAAAGAAACAAACAAAAATGGGTTACATATTGAGAGAGCTCTCATAGCAAGAGGAAATTTAAAGACAACCAACTCAAAAGACAATCCATCTAGCTCAAATGAAAAACCCAAAATCTAGGCTAAGAACAAAAATGTTACAAATGCGAGAGTGGTATGGAACACATAGAACACAAATTAGAATAAACCATAGGTGGCACAAACAAACTATGGTCCCAACAACACACAAAGCAACCAAACTACCTATCCCAAGAACGATTAGGTTGTAAACCAATAAAAAAATCAGGGAGGACAACAAAGGCAATATGATAAACCTAGGAGGAAATTTATTGTATTAGGTGAGTCACTTGAGACTGTCATACATAAACTAGTACAACAAAACCTCATCAAAACAAATGACCGCTCAAATTATGAAGAACCTAACTTTAAAAAACCATGGTACAATGAGGACTTGTGTGATTTCCATATGATCAAAGGACATATGACTAACGATTGCATGCGCCTCAAATATATCATTCAAGAATTGATAGACAAAGGGGAAGTAGATGTTGACCATTAGCTTGGAAACAAGGACCTACAAATATAATCAAACCCAATCCCAAACCATGCAAAGAGGAATGATAAGGGAAAGGGGCAAGAGTACCATAACACTAGTTTTACATACTGGGATATAGTTTTGGGAACCCTCTCACAAGTTGATGACAGTAGGGAAAATGTAGTAAATATTAGAGGAGACAACAATTGCATTATAACTACTCGTCGTGGAAGAGTTACAATACAAGGAGCACCTCCCAAACCCACAATCAAGTCACCAAGAAACTATAGAATTGTCGAACAGTTAAAGAAGACACCTGCCATCATCTCAATACTAGAATTGTTAAAACTATCACTTGCACATAGGGAGCTATTGGAAAAATATTTGGAAATGTCAGTCCCTAATGACCTTGATCCCAGTCAGTTCTAGGTCATGATTGGAAAAATATCTGCAAGTAATCACTTAGTCTTTTCAGTGAAAGATTTACCACAAAGAACATTCCACAATCAAGCTCTATACATAGAGGTTGGTGTTCATAAAACCATGGTCAAAAGAGTGTTGATAGATAATGGTGCAGGTTTAAACATTTGTACCTTAAAATTCATAAAACAACTAGGGTATTCTGATGATGTGATTGAAAAAGGAAAGAGTATTACCATAAGGGCTTATGATGACTTGGAGAGAAATTCTGAAGGAACAGTCAGGTTGCCAATGCAGATAGAACCGACAATAATAAAAACTACTTGTCAAGTACTGGATCTTGAGTTACCATACAACCTACTCTTTGGATGCCCTTGGATCCATGCATTATAAGCAGTCCCTTCCACTTTCCATCAATGCCTAAAGTTTCCCCATGAAGGAAAGGAAGTATCACTATATGTCGATCCTGAACCTTTCCATTTTTGTGCAAAGTTGGAGGAAAAATACAATCAAATGCAATGTGTGCCTAGCTTTAATAAAGCCTTCCAATCCTTTTCTTATGTCAACCCTTCCATGCTTTCGTCAACCTCCACCAAAAACACATCAACTGAACAATCGAAGGTAGAAGCCAAGATTCAAGTACTTGACAAGGGCAATGGGCACTACCAAGCATTCTGCATTGGCATGCTCCCACCAACACCTAGAGGGTATGGAGGTCCAAAAGAGATCCAGATAGTACAAATGATAGCCAAACCCACTATTTTTACCAAATGGGGAGACATGAAAGATGAAGAAATATTTGAAGAGGACCTTTCATCTATGATTTACAAGTAGGACCAAATAGAACCCGAAAATCGACAACCCATTTTTATTGATCCTAACACTAAGGGGTATCAATTAGTTAAACAAATGGGATACAATGGAACAGTTGTCCTAGGGCTATGCAAACAAGGTCGATTAGAGCCTATCATAGTGAAATAGAGACAAAATAGTATGGGGCTAGGTTATAAACCAAAAGATGTGGTCATTCCAAAAATTGGACGAACCTCTTGGGAGAAATGAGAAACTTCTACTAGCATAAGGCACTGGATATCTACCATTTCATGGACAATGAATTACCCATTGAAGATTTATTTGATAACTTTAGAATTGATAGGCTCCCTCTCCAGGACATGGAAACCATTCCCAACATCTATTACCATTCTGAAACAAACTCTAACGAATACGAATGGGATTCCCCTTCCTTTGTCATAGGATATGATTCATTCAAATCTAGTAATGATGACCTAGATACCCAGTGGGAGAAAGACACCAAAGCCATATTCACCCTTTCACCTACTTTTGTAAGATTTGCAGACCAAGATGATAGTCTCCCACTCGATTACCCACAACTCATAGATTAGGATCAATAACAACATGCACCTATTTTAGATCAATTCTAGAATGATGAGGCCATCGCAGAGTTCATGGGACTTCGAACAAACATACCAACATGATATCACAAAGTAGGGTTCATCACGGAATTGAAACAAGAGGAATACATTGGTGGAGAGATTGAATTTTCCAGTCGCAAAAATGAAAGAAAAAACATAAAGATACGATCCCCTAGAGAAAACCACACTATGGCTCTATCGAATCCAAAAAAGAGAAAAATAAAGGATACATCTGAGGGTGAAAAAATCCCTGGGGCACCTGAAGATGGAGGATTCAATCTCCCCATATTTGAATATCAAGAAAGATCAACACTCCTTGTAGAAGAAACAAAATCCATAAATGTTGGTACAAAAGAGGACCCAAAGATAACATACCATGCATCACTTGATCCTAAGGAGAAAGAAAAATTCACAACATTCATCAATGAGAGAAAGATAAACCATTCTTGGACCTATGTCGACATGCCTAGATTAGATCCAACATTAGTGGTGCATCATCTAGCCGACATCCTTGGAGCGAAGCCTATCAAATAGAAACTTAGAAAGATGCATCCCTAGATAGCATTATTGGTGAAGGTAGAACTAAAGAAGTTACTAGGTATGGGTTTCATTAGACCCATCGACTATCCAAAATGGATATCGAACCTAGTACAAGTGTCCAAATCTACTGGGGGCATAATGATATGTACTACAGACTTCAGGGACTTGAACACATCTTTTTTGAAAGGTGACTTTCCATTAACGAGCATTGACCTGATATTAGATTTAATAGCAGGGCATGAGATTCTTTCCTTAATGGATGGTTTCTCAGGATACAAGCAGATAAAGATCTCTCCAGATGACCAACACAAAACAACATTCACTTGTGCTTGGGGAACTTTCTGTTGGAATGTAATGACTTTTGGTCTAAAGAATGCAAGAGCAACCTATCAAAGAGAGATGACGACCATATTCCATGACATGCTACACACAATCATGGAGGAATATGTGTATGAAATCCTAGAAAAGTCAATCAAAAGAGCATATCACTTGACAAACCTAGCAAGGGTATTTGATTGATTAGAACAATACAATTTGAGGCTCAATCCTAAGAAATGTGTGTTTGAAGTAACTTCTAGAAACCTATTAGGGTACATAGTATCAAGAAGAGGGATAGAGGTGGATCCTGTCAAGGTAAAATCTATAATGGAGATGCCTCCACCAAAGACACTCAAACAAATGAGGAGCCTACAAGGGAAGCTACAATCAATCAGGTGATTTATCGCACAATTGGCAGACAAATGTCATCCTTTCACTCATCTCCTACACAAGGACATCACCTTCAAATGAGATGAGAGATGTAACCATGCATTTCATCAAGTCAAGGAGTACCTATTTACTCATCTTGTACTCATGCCACCGATTCCAGAAAAGGAGATGATACTTTATGTGTCTACCACACAAGCAACATTGGGAGCTCTCCTGACATAACTAGATGATAACAATAAAGAAAGGGTAGTATACTATATCAGCAAAACACTGGTGGGCTATGAATTGAAATATTCACCCATTGAAAGATCCTATCTCTCAGTCATGTTTTCAACACAAAAGATGAGATATTATATGTTAAATAGAAAAGAGAAACTGATATCAAAGGTGTACCCACTCAAGTATTTACTACAAAAATCAGCCTTAACAGGTTGAATAGAAAAATGGGTGATGATCCTAAGTGAATTTGATATAGAGTACTTAGACATGAGAGCTATAAAGGGACAAGTCATAGCAGACCAATTGGATGAAGCACCCATAGATGATCATAAACCTCTCACCGTGGATTTTTTCAGATGAGAGCATCTTGATGATAGAACAGACAGGCCAATGGACTCTATACTTTGATGGGTCCCATACTCAACATGGTTCAAGAGAAGGAATCTTATTTCTCACACCACAAGGAGATAGTATACCCAAGGCCTATATGATTGCATTCCCTTGTACAAACAACATATCAGAATATGAAGCTCTTATCACAGGGCTCAAAATGGTGATCAAATGGAGAATAAAAGAGCTACATGTCTTTGGAGACTCCCAGCTAGTAATCAGATAGATGAATGATGAGTACCAAGAAAAAGATGAAAAATTGATACCATACAAAAGAATGGTGGATAGCTTCAAGGAGCATTTCGTCAAAATAAACTTTGAATAAGTTCCTTAGATTAATAACAGAGGTGCTGATGCAATGGCCACAATAGGATCACTGCTCGATATTCCTCAGAACGTACCTAAATATGAATTCCTCGTGGAACAAATACTAGTGCCGGAATTCAACATCACAAAATTAGAAATAGTATGTGTTGTTGTTGGTCCTAACTCCACATGGTACCAAGATACTTTTGACTATATCCAGAACGATATCATACCACTTGACTTAATGACTACTCAAAAGAAAAACTTCACCCGTAGAACCTCCCGTTGTATGATCTTAGGAGAAACCCTATACTATCGTAGCCTAGATGGTATGTTACTCTGGTGCCTTAATGCAAAAGAAGTAAAAACGGCATTACAAGAGGTTCACAGAAGTATTTGCGCATCCCACTCTAGCAGACCTAACTTAGTCCAAAAGCTACTCAGAGCAGGATACTATTGGCCTTCCATGGAGCGAGATTGCATTCAACATTCTAGAAGGTGTTGACAATGTCAGTAGCAGAGTGATCTAGTTCATGCACCAGAACAAGAGTTGAGACCCATCACAACACCATGGCCTTTTTCATAGTGGGGATTAGACTTGGTAGGTAAGATATCACCCACTTCATCCAATGGGCATAAATTCATTATCACCGCAACAAAATACTTCACAAAATGGATAGAGGAAATTCCATTGACCTATATCACTGGCAAACAGATATCAAAATTCATTTTGAATTATCTCATTTGTAGTTATGGAATCCCACAAACAATTGTAAAGACAATGGCACCCCATTCAAGAATTAGGATGTCCAGGAACTATGTTCCAAATTTTCTATCCAACATAGATTTTCTACAACCTACTATCCTCAAGGAAACGGTCAGGCAAAGGCATCCAATAAAACAACCTTGAAAATATTGAAAAAGACTTTCAATGATGTCGGTCATGATTGGAATTTGTAGCTAAATCTAGCCTTATGGTCCTATAGAACCAACATCCACACACCTTCTGGTGCCACACCTTTTTCCTTGGTCTATGGAGCAGAAGCAGTGTTACCTATCGAAATGCAAATCCCCTCATTACGAATCTCACTAAAAGGCATGGTAAGAAATGAAGAATACGGGGTATCTAGATTGAATGAATTAGAGCTCCTATATGAAAGGAATTTGAGCACATTAAACCATCTGCAGGTTTATCAGAATCAGCTCAAACGAAGCTATGACAAGAGAATCAAAGATATAAACTTTCAAGTTGGTGACTTAGTCCTCAAGGAGAATCAAAAGATACAATTTAATCAAGATGACAAGGGTAAATTTGAACCTAACTGGTTAGGTCCATTCATCCTAATAGCAAGTTATGGATCTGGGGCATATCAGTTGGCTACTCCCGAAGGAGAACCTCTAGCCAAACCACTAAAAAACAACCACCTCAAAAATTTCTATACATAATGCGCATCAGAATACCCCAGGCAAAAGGGTAAAGATCCAAAAAAATTGAAAAAAAGTGATGAATAATACAAAAAAAGAATCAAAAAGAAAAAAAAATAGTAAAGAGAAATAAAATGTTCTTTGAGTGAAAACCACTTTGTGGCGCTCCTAGAACATACACACCATAGTGAAAACCTAGCAAATAGGCGCTATGCATGAATAAAACATACATTATTATCTATCAACACTTTTTCACAACATCCACCCATCCATTTCATGAATCATGTGTCCAATCATGGCTTGTCACTAATTAGGGTAATTCATTTTATTAGTGGAAACTTCCCAAAGCTAATTGTGATTTAGATCTGGTAAAAATTCAATCAAAGTCATAAAACAACAAAATTCAAAAACAGTACAAAACAACAAACATCAAAAACATGTGAAAACTACAAAACAAAACAACATCGTTGGGTTATTCCTTCACTCAAACAGTCTAAGATATCAACATTTTCTTGAACCTCATAGCTAGTTCAAGTTAATTTACCACAACATATCCTCTAGACATAGAAACAAGATATCAATCCATGTTAGCGATGTTGTTTATCCAAAAATAGTTCATGCTTTGAGTCAAACGGTCGAACTACTTGGTCTCTGCGTGTACAACATAGGCAAAGATTTTTTAGCCTCTGAGACCCAAGGTTAGTCCCCTTAGGTTTCCCACATGCTTTATTTCAACTTAGTCAAAAAATAAAAAATCCAAAAAAATTCAAAATATACAAAATCCATAAACATTCACAAAATAGAAAATGTCAAACCAAGCGAACTACGAGCCTTTGCGTGTACAACATAGGCAAGGATTATCTTTGATGAGCCCCCGAGGCCCTAGGTTAGTCCCTTGAAACCAAAATAAAAACATCATAAAAATTAGAAAAAAACAAAAGGCTCGTCCCGTCATCAACATCCACAATAAAAATTTCAACCATAATAAACAAACCGTCCCAATCACCTTTTGACAAAACAAACGAACAAACAAAGCAAACATCAACAACTAGAGATTTCAAAGCAAAAATAATCACATAAGAGTTAAGTATAAACAGACCAAAAACAATGCCAAAGTATCAACTACCTATCTTTTTAAGCAAGTCCCAACAACATCCTAAGATATTCCTTAATGGATCTGTTCCTACGATAGACGTGATCAACAATGGATAATAGCCCCTCCCTAAACTGATATGGCAAGTGATACTGCAACTTTTTTTTTTATCTTTTTTTGGTCTTACTTATGTGATTTATTTTATTGACTCATTCCTAGGATCTCTCAAGGATGTCCATAAGGATTTAGAGAAGAAGGAATGGGGGAAATTGAGCATCATTTCAATTTGCTGTTTGTAAGATATGTCTGTAATATTACCATGATGAATACTTGATTTATTGAGTACGAAAGTTGTATTAAAACAATTCATGAAGCAGTTACATGTTAGGTGTTCTATACCTCTATGTGTGAATGATCTGAAACGTTTTTCATGCAATCCCCCCTATAATTTAAAAAAAGTTTCCGTATGTCTGGTATGAACAAAAATACTCTTTGTTTGTAGAGTCAAATTCCATGCAATGGATACAAAATCACCTTGGTAATTCATACCTTGGTGCATCGTATCTATTTTGCTACATCAAAAAGGATTGTTCAAAACAATGAAGTATCTAAAGTGAAGCAAAGTCACATCATCAAATCTATCCATCATCATATTTCTTCTAATTAACATCATATTTCTATCTATCATCATATTTCTTCTAATTAACATCATTTTTCTAACTATCATCATATTTCTTCTAAAATAACAATCATCCTGCATAACACATCATCAGTACCATATCCATTCTATATCCACAAATGTTATCAAAACATATCATGATGATAATAAGCCAATTAAAAACATCATGTATGGGACATTCATCTATAAACATCCATCATCATGAAATGAGACAAAATATGATTCCTACAACTACATCATATCCATACATCAGAAAAGCACATATAAACATACATCATCATATATCACCATCACATAAACATATAAGGAGGCTGAAATAAGGAAGGTATATATCATCATCAAAAAAAGGAATATGTCATAAAAACATCCACAATGACACAAGTGTGATAGGAAAGTATAAAAATCAAAACATATATACGAGGTCTTGACTAGACCAATGAATATGTATAACACACATTTCTACAAAATTCATCTACACCATGAAACAACATGAAGATCAAGTATCAAAAATGGTAAAACCCCAGCAGGACGAACAAAACACTATTAAAAACCAAAAAGATCAGGCTATCTCACAAAATGATCACCTACACCAGAACCAACACTGCCATCGCCGTTGCCAGGGATAAATTTAAGAAACCCCCCCCTCGGTAAAGGTGTAAAATCCTCGCAAATCTTTCCTTTTATTTGAAAAAAAAATATTAAATTTCCCGGTGAATCTTATGCACAGTATTAAAATTTTTGTAAAATCCTCGTGAATCTTCATGAATAATTGGTAAAAATAATAATCACAGTAGCGAATCCTAGTGAATAATCACTAAAAAGATTAATTACAATGGCGAATATCTCCTTTAAAAATTTGCATAGTTGGTTGATGCAGTTGCCCCATATATTTTTTTGTTTTTTTTAATATTGAAGTAGGGGTCCAGGGGCGACAACCATCAGTGGGGTCAAGGGGCAGCGCCCCTTGTGGGGGTCAAGGGGGCAGATCCCCCTTGAGGGGGTCGAGGGGGAAACGCCCCCTCATGGGGTCTGGGGACAACAGCCCCGACACGGCCACCAAGCATAAATTAACTATTGTAAATGCATTGGAACACACACGAATGAAGTGTTTTTAATAAATCTCACTTGAAAAGTAAGCCTAAATGAAACTTGAAAATTTTACCATCGATTAGCTTTTAAATCGGATGGTTGCAAGTTCATTTCGTGAGCGAATATCGACGTGAGTGAAAATCATCGATGGGACACTTAGGGATGTCCCACCGATACAACAATTATGACGTATGTCATGAACTATTGGCAATAGTGAACGGTGGAGATCAAATAGAGCTTTGATCGGATGTATTTCCAGGAGCTTCAAGCGAATATTGTAGATTCCCTTCATGATTCTCCGGAATTACACAAGTGGTGTACCTGTGACTTGGTGGACCCTAGGTGGAGTATGGAAGCCTTATCAATGTGAGTGAACATCATCAGTGGGACACTTAGGGATGTCCCGGCGATACAATGATGATGGTGTATGCCATGAACTATTGGAAACAGTGAATGATGGAGATCAAACAAAGCTTTGATCAGATGTCTTTCCGGGAGCTTGGCGTGAATATAGTAGATTCCCTTCTTGATTCTCCAGAATTACACAATAAAACTGGTGAATATTATTAATATTTTTAAATTTTACTATATAAACTACTGGCGAATGAGTGCCAATGACGTATTATTTACATGGCGAATTAATCGAGACAATTATTTTTTTGTAAGAACCTGGTGATTCAGTCTCCATTTTATCTTGTACTATTCACCATTTTTGGAGCTCCTGATTTCTATTATTCACCAATTGGCAAAGATTCACCACTAAAGTTTTCCCTAGCCGTTGCTCGTAGCACTAGGCTCCCCAAACCATGGAATCGAGAGGCCCTAGGAATGGTAGCATCATATAAAGTTTGATAATAGGTCTATTCCTATAGATACCTATCTCGCTCTGCTCGCATACCACCATGCTCTATTCGAAGAGTATCTCTCTATGCTATCAGTAACAGTACTTGAGCCTCTATAGCATGTCATCTACCAATATCACTCTCCTTATTTTCTCGAAGAAAATCTCTCTCTACTATCAGTAATACTACCCAAGCCTCTGCCGCATGCAGTCTACCAAACACACCATCTCGCTCAACCCTCATAGTATCTCGTTCAACCCTAAGAGTATCTATCAAAGCCTCTATGACCTGTCACTGTGCAACATCTGCATCTCTATCCAAAGTCATCTGAGCTAGCAACAAATCAACATCCCTAGCTAGTGGAGGAGGATCTAGAACCTGTCTTTGACCCTGTGCATGAGGCACCCACTCATTCTTGAATATCCTTTGCCTCATCATGTTGAGCTCGACCCAACTACTCTGCTAGAACCTTAGCACACTATCGCTCACCACAATGACCTATGATGCCAACTCTGCCCACAATAGGACCACCTCTAGGATTAGTAAGCCTCAAAGGCCTATGTCGTGTCCACCACTCCTCATAATCATGAGTAGTACCTAGATCTTCCACTCCAACTGACCAACCCCAACCAATTGGGGCAAGAGCTACAAACTTGGTAGTAACAATATCTGCATCAATCTAGATACCCCATATACGGACCTCCCAACAAGTCTGACCAAACCAAGCCTCGTAGGCATCAGGAATTGGCTCCTGCCTCTCACCAAATTGATGAAAAACTTGATCGAGTAGATAACACTCTATCACAGATGATGAATGACCAAGCAACCAACGGGTCTGTCAAAAATACACAAGCTGATCTACATCCTTTAGCCAAACCTCACAGCTCATGTAAGGTATCCATATAAAACCAAGAATCTCATCAGACACACAGCGCCAATAATACATATCCCTAGGCAAAGTGTAGTGCATGAAATCCACATAATGGTAATAGTATGGATCACTTGGAGAACGATCCTGAATCCCATCAAGACGAATCACTGCAATATGATCCCATGCCCATACATGCAAAAGGGATACACTAGCAGACAATGAACTCTCGCCCCAATACACCACCTCATGCATATCTTGATAAACGTGGGCAAGCAAACATGCACCCCAGGCATATCTCGTACCATGCTCAAGCATACTCTCAATACATACACCCTAGCCCACTACAAACTGTCAACCTTGTCTATCAGGAACAACTAATCCTGATACCAAGCCGCAAAGGACAGGAATGATAGTTTTTATGCTATTTGCAAAATTAGATAAATTAATCTCTACATCACGAACATCCACATATGTCGCACCTAACAATCACTGCATAGCATAGACACCTCATCAAATCTGGTATGTAACAAGCTTTCCATGAATAGGAAGACGAAGAATCCTCCACACATCCTCTAGAGTAATAGTTGCCTCCCTTGTAGGCAAATGAAAAGGGGATGTCTCAGAGTGCCACCTCTCCATGAGAGCGGTCAACATTGTCGTATGGGTTATGATAGGAGGCATATAATAGATATGATACAAACCCACTGGATCAAGAAAGTCTCACTCCAATACATCGAACAAGGCAATAGGATCAAACACGTGATGAGGATGTCTCTCTCTCGTCATGAGTGGTCAGAGATTTTCCTGCAAGCGACATAAACCAATATGTTGGGGTTTTACTCTAAACAAGCGAAGAAAAATAAAATGAAACATGCTAGATGACAACTGACATGTATGATGCTAAACATATACAAGCTAGGGTTTACAACACATGCATGGTAACAAAATGATGCTTAAACATAAAATGAACACAAACTAGGGTTTAAGTCTAAACAATCGAAGAAACATAAAATGACACTGGCTAGGCAACAAACGATAATTGATATGGTAAACGAACACAAGCCAAGGTTTTAGAACACAAACATGTGAAGAATGACATTCATGATGGTAAACAGACACATACTAGGGTTTAAAACAAAGCTAAGAGAAAAATGATGGACAAAGAGTCAATTACCAGATTCCGGGACAAATGCTCAACATGAGACAGACAAATGTGCCAATTTTGAACAAATGTGCAGTTTTAGGACAATTGCACAAAAACTTGGGTGTAGTTTCCTGACAAGTGTGCAGTTTCAGACAACTGCACAACTGCATAATTTCTAAATAACTACTCAAAATAAATGTGCTAGTTTTGAACAAATGCACCAAAACCAAGATAGATGCACCAAAACCTCACAACCAGTGCATTTTTCTGACAAAACTTTGCACACACAAAACAAGAATGAAAACATGATGAAAGTGAAGGGAAAAAGGTACATATCGGTGCATCGATGTCTGAAGGCCATCTATACTCTTGAAAGAGCTCAAAACGATGTGGGGCAACCTCGAATCTTGACATTCTCCCTCAACAACTAAAAAAATGTGGAATCTAGAGACAAGAATTAACAAAAGGAACAAAACACAAATGAACCAAATTCAAAGACAAAATGCCTATATAAACACCTCAAGGAAACCCTAATTACACTTAGGGAATCTTCCTACTTTCAAATTAGAAGCTCTGAACAAAAAATGATGCACATATTAATATAAAATTTCATTTGAAAACATCGAAATGACAATACAATAGTGTCAAGAGCCTAACCTCAAAGAATGAAATTTTTAGTCAACCTCTTGAAGGAGCAGCATAGAGTCTTACCATCATTTTCACCGAACACTAGGGCATAGTGGGAAATAATTTTTTTTCAAAAACTTGATCTTAAAAATAGAATCTTTGAACAAAGCAACCAGTACTTTGAATCAAAGAGGGAAAAAATATAGACATGTAAAATTGACTTGACATCTATCACACAACCTCGAACAACATCAAACAACACTAAACAACATCAAACAACATCGAACAACCTCAAAAAATGTCAAACAATATGGGACATCGTCTTCGATCACCTCAGAATGACTCTGAATCATCCCGTAACACCTTAGAATGATTCAAAATCATCCTGTAACACCTCAAAATGACTCAGAATCATCCTGTAACACCTCAGACTGACTCAGAATCATCCTGTAACACCTTAGAGTGACTCAGAATCATCCCAAACACCTCAAAATGACTCAAAATCATCCTGTAACACCTCAGAATGACTAGAAATCATCTTGTAACACCTCATAATGACTCGAAATCATCCTGTAACACTTTAGAATGACTCAAAATCATCTTGTAACACTTTAGAATGACTCGAAATCATCCTGTAACGCTTCAAAATGACTCAAAATCATCCCGTAACATCTCATAATAACTCAGAATCATCTCATAATGTCTCAAATCATCTCAGAATCACTCTGAAACATCTTAGAATTATCCCATAATATCTTGGATAATCTCGGAATCATAACGCAATGTTCCCACATCGTACCACATCGCATCACATCAAAACAACATCAAAAACCCTAATTCCTCTATTAATTAAATAATACAACATTATTTAATTAATTCACTTTTTCAACATTTCAGACAAATTGAATAAATTTCATTTATTTAATAATGTCCTAAAAACCGTAATTCCTCTATTAATTAAATAATAAAACATTATTTAATTAATTCACTTTTTCAACATTTCAGACAAATTGAATAAATTTCATCTATTTAATAAGGTCCTAAAAACCTTAATTCCTCTATTGATTAAATAATACAACATGATTTAATTAATTCATTTTTTCAACATTTTAGAAAAATTGAATAAATTTTATTTATTTAATAAGGTCCTGAAAACCCTAATTCCTCTATTAATTGAATAAAACAACATTATTTAATCAATTCACTTTTTCATCACTTCAAACGAATTAAATAAATTTCATTTTATTTAATAAAGTCCCAAAATCCCTAATTCTACTATTAATTAAATAAAACAACATTATTTGATTAATTCACATTTCATCATTTTGACCAATTAAATAAATCATATTTATTTAATAAAGTCCTAATCTCACTTTATTTTGTCCCGATTGATTGAATAACAATAATTATTTAACTACGTCACTAAATCACCTTATTCCTCTAAGTTGATTAAATTGTTAAATAATAATTTAATTACAACACTTTCCATCCAAAAATTTGAATTAAATCAAACTGTTCAAATCAATTATCAAAAATCAAATCAAACTAATGCAACTTTGCTTGCAAAAGTCAAACTTGATTTGCACATTCAAACCCCAAAAAGGAATTAATTAATTAATTCATATTTCTCACCCACTTTCTGATTGAGCAAATTACGATTGCTGACTAAGCAATCTAATTTGTTAATTAATCAGTCTATTCTATTAACTAAACAATCTATTCTGTTAACTAAACAATCTATTCTGTTAGCTAAAACATCACATTCCCAATTGATCAATCTATTATGTTAACTACTCAATCATATCCCTGATTCACCAATCTATTTTCCAATCACACAAATTGTGCAATCCAATTTGCATAATTCTCTCATGTCTAAATTTTGTCAACATATTCTGACAGTTGATCTGGATATTCTTCAAAATGATCTTGATCATCTATTTCAAATCAAATTTTCTATATAACAAACCCCTTTCCTCACAAATAAGGATCGAAGAATCAACATACATTGAACAAAAAAGTGTTGTCAAGATCATCCTTGAGAGAGCTTCATCCATTGTCTTCGATCAACCAAACAAAACAAGCATTCATCCACACTTTGCACACAAACTTTGGAGGCTTCGTTGTGATAAGAAAAATCCAACATCAAGCAAATAAACTCTGCTACGGGATGGTAAAAGCTATCTTTTGTTCTCATTTGGTAATTAGTAGGTTCATTATCATGCTTACAATAGAATAGTTTCAATTTTGTATGTGTAGGACTTTATAGATTTTAGATTTAAGTTTTTTGGCTATAGATTAGATTTCTTCGTCAGATTGCTTTCATGTCCTTGGATCATTTATCTAACCCCCTTCTTCCCCCTCACACAGATTGATAAAAAATATAACATTTCAAATAAATTTAGGGCTAATTAAACATTTTAAAATATAGGTGTTTATTAGTTCCTAGAAAGGAAATATAATCATCAGATTAGTAAGGAAATGTAAGACATAGATTAATTCATAACTTGGAGTAGGGCCATACATAAGTTTTTTTTAATTTATGTGACATGATATTTTCAAATTCCATGGTCCATGTGCACTTTAGTTTTGTCCCCAAACCCCATGAGGGAGAACTACCCCCTTGACCCCTACAAAGAAACCATCCCTTGAACCTACTATTTCCTACTTCTACCAAGCCCCTACTTTGACATTATGAAAAGAAAAAAGAATACATTGGAGATTGGGCCAACCAACTATGAAAATATTGATGGACCCAAACTTTAGATAAAATCTGATTTTATGGTTACCACAAGCTAAATAATTTCCTTTTCATAGGAATAAACTTGTAAAACATAAACTTCTTTTTAGTATCATTCACCAAATATATATCATTTATAGTATTATTTAGTAATTAATGATGGAAAAAGAAAATTATTTAGTGATACACAAATTTTCTAGTTTTCTTTCAAAAAGCATAGGATTCACCATGGAAATTAATGTAGCTAAACAGGATTCACTTAAATTTTATAGAAGAATTTAGCAAATTTTTCTTAATATTATCTCTAATCCTAAGGAATATGGGATCTAATGGGTAGGAAGAGGGGGTCAAAATAAGATCAACATATATGGTTTCAAATCATTTATATGTTTACTATGAAATTTATGAAATAAATATTGAGAGGATAAACTTTCCATAAGAGGATGACGGGGGATTTAATTTTTAGACCATCACCATAGAAATGAAACAATGGGTAACTTATGTGTGTAGGAATCTCATAAGAATAGGATCAAGAAACACATAGAAAGGGGAAATGACCTATAGAAATTGGAAAGGGATATAATAGGGATAATGAATAAGGATTAGGAGGGGTTCAAGACACCTTGAAAGGGGAAAACTAGAAGGAAGAGCGAAAATAAGGCTAGAAATGGGTAAAAAGGGACAACTAGGGAAAACACTAAAATTAGTGTAAAATATACTATTTTTTTAGGGTATGAAAATTTTGTTATTATATTTCCCCCCAATTTAGCGAGATTATGCAACTATAGGATAAAAATATCACTAAGTAAGAGTATAATAAAGCACATAAATAATATGAAGTATTAAAGATACATTTACCAAAGGAGAGAAACAAGTATTTAGATAAGTATTTATTGTTTTCTCTTGCATGTGCACCTGGCCCTACAAAGACATCCACGAAAAGTAGTGACTATTTGATGAAAAATAAGTAATAATATAATAAATGGAAACAAATCTAGGGAATGGAAAATAAGTCAATCACATATCTATCTAAGACTAAAGTACAAAATGCACACTACAATATCATGAACATAGGAAATGCAAGCAATATTTAACCTAATCGCCTATAGAGAGATATGTGACTATTCACTTCACAAATTAATGGAGATAGAGGAAATAGGAAATACAGAAGAGAGGAAAAGTAACCCACAAAAGAAAGATAACTAGGCAAAGGTAAAATGGAATTTAGAAAGTGGATAATGAACACTAAAAATTGGTTCTATTGACAATAATGATAAGAGCTATAAGGTAGCCACTTGAGGATAGGTCTAGGCTATACCTATTGGTAAGGGTACTAATTATGATGACAAAAAAAGTAAAAAATAGTAAAATGATAAAATAGATTAAAACATTTGAGGTTTCCACCTATGGATTTGATGTTGCCACTCAAACAAAGTAAACTAGATATGAGAAATTTATAAAAATTATGATGTTAATGCTTGTTGGGTAATCATTTGGTTGGATAAGAAGTCAGGCTAGGCTTGATGTTGATCAAAAAATAAATTATCAAGCTCTCGGGTCATGATCAATAAAAAAAGAGAGTGATATAAGATATATGCCCCCTTAAATTGTTTGGTCATAGAAGAAGAGAATGCCCAATTTATTTAAGGAACAAGGAAAATCCCAAGGATTTTGATGAGAGAAAAGGAGTAAGATATAAATCGAGTTATGTCCCCAAGAGGATGATGAAGGAAAAGTCACAAGGGGGGCCAAAGAGGATATTTCCTAAGTTAGAATATGGACTGGTGATGATAAGAGTGAATAGGGACACTTAAGGGAGAAGAGACATGCCACCAAGTGAACGCAAAGAGTAGATATTAATCAAGAAGTAAAGGGAAGTAAGTTACAGATGAGGATTAAGGGGAACACCAATTTCATTCCCCCAAGAGGAAGGATTATCATAGAAGAATAAAGAGAACAGGATGAAAAGTACATAATGAGAATAATGAAGAGGATATTGACAAGTGAGAGATACTAAGTGTAGACATTAAAAACATCCCTCTAATCTTCAATCATTTATTACCATTATCATTATATACATTATGTATCACTCATCATTTATAACTATAACATTTATTACCACGGTCTTCTTAAATCACTTCCCCAAACTCACATTCGAGTGTTAGGTGAGAGGCCAACCCATTCTAGGCCTAACATTGTCTAAGAGGGACCCCAAAGGTCCCAACTCTTTCATTTGTTTGTTGTTGTTCTTTGGAGCTTGGCTATTGTTGTTCCTAACTTTTGGTGGTATTGTTTCTTTGCTATATCTAGCCATCTTGGGCCTATTTTGCCTTGGATTTTGGTAGCTTTGTAAAGAGTCAAGATCTTAGTTTCCCACTTTATTTTTTTCTTTGGTATTTTTGTAAAGGGTCTAAGCCCATTCAAATTCCCCACTTACCTTCATCAAAACATTAATTATTATCTCATTTATTATCATTAATTATCGTTATACTATCCATTATTAATTAATTAATTAATATTTAATTATCTAATTAATGTGAGATAATTATCCATTTTTAATAAACTAATAAAATTCCTAATTATCTCTTCACAATTAACTCATTCCTCTAATTAGTAACTTCTTCTCATTATCCACTTAACAAATTAATAAATTTATGATTATACTCTAAAGAGATTGAAATGAAAAATTTTCATAACTAGTTGAGTTATCTACACCAGCTCCTCGAGTTGACTCCACAAGAAATTGAGCTATCTCCTAATATTTGATCAAATCCTCAACATTCATTTGAGTTTTTGAAGGTCTATAAATTCATCATTTCAATCATCATTTTCATATCAAGTCTTTTATATAAAATTACAATCACTTTTATTATCAAATTATCATAGTGTTATGGTGTTGAGTTGCATCCACATCATTTATGAGCAAGTCATTCCAGTGTGCTCAATTTTAAGGTTTGCAGTTGGATTTGATAATAGGATTGTAATTTCTTTATGATTTTGAGTCCTTTGTTTTTATGTTTTATTTTCTATTGCATACATTTTGTCAAACCCGATGTGAAACACACTAATATGTTAGCTAAACATTGGTGTTTGTGATTTTTTCTGGTGTTTCTTGTTTTAAAAGTCTCATATTTTTATAGGAGTCCTTTGGTGTGAAATATATGTCATGGTTGGGTTAAGAGAGGTTGAGAGAATTTTTTTGACATATAGCTTCATATTTTTGGTTGCAAGATTTTTTTAATGTTTTTGTAGGGCACTTGACTTCTCAACAACATAAAATCTTGTACAATCATACAAAATCCATACCATTCATACTATATGGTATGCACTATATTCTAAGATATAAACATATTATTAATTTTTACATGATTTTGGTGTATACATAACACTATTTTTGACACATACATGGGGTTTTTGGTAGATACGCATGCTACATATCACACACTAGCACATAATCACAAATTCGAACCCTTTACATACACAATCATGAAAGTATATACAACTATAAATTTTAGTAGTATACATAGTCAAAAGGGGTTAGGATATATATATATATATATATATATATATATATAGCTAGTTAGCTAGTTAGTTAGATTATAAGGTATACACAATAATTTGTAGTAATTTTTGTTATATACCTAATATTTTGCATGGGTATACTCATAACAATGACACATACATATAATCTTAGGATATATATGTACATTTTTTTATTTACAAACATTAATCTATAAAATATACACAATAATCTACATGAGTATTGTTATCATTTTTTCACCACAACTCAAATTGATAGAGCTGATCAATTAAGGTTCATTTTAAGGTGAAGAGTTTCATTTTATTTATGCAAGTGCTTTAACCATTACATATATTTGAAAGTTTAGTTGTTTAAATGCAATGTGTTTCAATTTTTTGAATATCATTTACAACATTAAGTATTGCTTGAAATGTAAAAAGAAATGCTTTCATTCTGATATTCATTCACAATGTTTCATACATTGTTAACAAAAAGAAAGATACAAAATTGAACAAGTATTTCACAAATGTTGTTCTGATATTCATTGGACAAAAAAAGAACCAAGTGTCCCACACAAGCCATGGGAATAGCTGAAACAGTGAATCAAAAGGAGTATGCTACACTACAGAAGATAGAAAGAAGAAAAGAACATGTAAAAGGTAACATAATCGTCATTGCTTGATGGTGGTTTCGAGTTTCCTTTGGAGTGGTGCACCCTTCCTTGTTTTCGTGCTCCAAGTGAACCTGCAAGTGATTTCAGAACTTTGTGAGAGCTCAGACTATGAACCTCCCTACATGATCTATCAACAATAATGTAGAATATTGCTTATGATGCATTGAAATCAACTGAGAAAATAAAATATGAGTGCAAGTGGATCCAAAGGAGGAAACATCATGAGAAACATTGTAATTATTATTTTTAATCTAACATTGTTTGTTTCTTGTGCAGGTATAGGACAAGTCATGCTATTGTTTTGTTTTGAATATCACAAAGCATGTGGTATAAAATGGGCTCGCACAAGGGTTGAGACCTAACATGTTGTCCCTCAACATTTCACAGAGGGTTTCCAGGAAAGAAAACAATTAAATGTTTCTCAAAGAAATATACATCTGAAGGAGTGAATCCGAAGTATCATAAGAGCTCAAATAAGTGACCATCTAGGACAATGAAGTCAATGTTCAATGAATTGAAAATCACAGGTGATCAGTTGCTCAAGTGCAGTGTCATGAAATGTGATAGTGAACATGCATACATAATGCCTTGTTTGCAAGTCATCAATTACAAATGAAGCAATTTGAACAGTTTCAGAACATTTTCATCATGGTATTGCATCTCAAGGTCTCCTATGCATAAGTCAAAATTTCATGCTAAAATTTATTGTTTAGGAAACAAAAATGCATGAAGAGTTCCAAATTAAGGTTGTTTACATCAAGAGAATTGTTATAAATGGCTACCAGTGAGCTACAAAAAAACAAAAATGAACAGAAATTTCCAATTATATCAACCTGTTTTAGGAATACTAAATTCCAGGTTTCAAAGGTCGTGGCCTAAAGTGAACTTTTTCTTCATAAAAAAACAAGTTACAGTAGCTTTTTGGTTCAAAGTTACAAATATACCAGGTCTTTGTGATTTATTTCATGATTTGAGCTCGAATGGAGCTATTATTTTTACACAAAGATAATGCAAGTGAAAGAGATTCTGGTAACAAATGATGATACCCATTTAGGGTATTAATCTCTAAATGAAAAATACAGAAGGAAAATCACCATGGCTCGAGCTCATGCCAATATTGGAGCCCATTTCAAGATTTTGAGTATTTTTTTAGAATACAAAGATGAAAGGATAAATTTAGCTCAAAATAATGGAAGAAAACCCTAGTTCATGCTCTCATACCCGCAACCTGGAAAGGAAAAAAAATTCCTTCATAAGTCCCATACCTGCTTAGGGTTTTGAATTAAAATGCAGATACAAGAAGGAATAGCAAGGGTTCAAGCCCTTAACAACAAAAATTCTTTCATAAAATGATGAAATCAAAGCTACAGGTCGTGGCCACAAGGGGTTTTGGAAACCCATAAAATGGAAAGCATTTATCTAAGAAATATTTTCATTTAAAAATTGTTTTCATTTTACATCATGGGTCGAGCTTAGGAGGAGCATTTTTGCAGAAAAAAAAGGAAATATATGAGCATGGTCGCGGCCTGTACAATGGCCGAACCGTAGAAACCACAGAACCTTCATATTTTTGGTAAATAAAAGCTTGAATAAGCTTTATTTAAGAGGGAAATTCTCTCAGAAGACAAAGAATCGAAATCACCTTCAACGTTTCTATGAAGGAGTTCATCAAAAACTACGGATTAAGCTTCTAGAATGCTCATGCAAAGTCCCGCATGGTGGAAATGAAGAATGGCCAAGAGCATTGACATAGTAAACACAAAAAAATGCATCAAAATACAATGATAGCCGTGACCTAAAGAACATTTTTTCTCATCGAATGGAGCAACAAACACAAAAAATGCATGTAGGATGACTTACCAGCGGTTTCTAGAGGAGAATCAATGAGAATGGTGTCGAAAGATGGTGGAATCAAGCTCCAAAATTTGAAACCCTAATCTCCCCATGGCGGCGGTTGCATAGCCTTTTTCTTAGGTCGGCCAAGATGAAAATGAAAATGTGAAAACATAGGGCTTGCAAGTTTTGGTCTTAGGGTTTCATAACCCTAATGCGACTTAGGGAATTTTTACAATGTTTTTAAATATTAACCCCTAAGTTAATGCCTTGGCTAAAATATCATATGCTTAGGTTGGCCTTAGGGTCGTACCTTTTAGGCCTTCATGTAATTTTATTTTCCTAGGTTGGCCTTAGGAGTTTGATAAACATTAATTTAAAATATGCCTTCATGTAATTTTATTTGCCTAGGTCGGCCTTAGGAGTTTGGTAAACATTAATTATAAATATGCCTTAGGTTTTGATGAATATCAAAGTATATAGTATGCCTTAGGTATTATTATTTTTATTGATTTTATAGAAATCAATTAAGAGCCTTGAATAAATATTCGTCCAATAATTTAATGATTTTTTTTGAGAAAAATCAACTATAATAGGAGTATTCGATATTATTATTTTTGCAAAGATTTTCCAAAATCTTGAGTTGCAAAAATCATGAGATAAAGATAGGCTTATTTTGTATTTTAAAACTGCAAGTATTGTAAAGTAGATATAAAGCAATATCTTTATAAATTGATTTGATTTCTTGCTATTTTAAGTAGTTTTAATAAAAGTAGTGAAAAGGTGGCCAAGATTTTTGGGTTTGATTTTTCTAGGAAAATTTGGAGAGAGGAGAGAAAAATGAAGTTTCCATTTCCAGTCTCTAGCCAATTGTTCCTGATTTAGAGGCTTTTCTGGATGGATCCTTTGGAGATGAGGAATTTCTATCTTTTTGGTGATTTTTTAAGCTACATGGTGTCATCTTTCCAAGCCTTTTTCCTGAGCTCGAAAATGCAGAATGGATTACTTTTTTGGAGAAGCAGTGGGCCTGATTTTTTCTATCTTTGCATTGTTGAGGTCACATAATGTCTATAAGCTTGAGAAATTTTGATTTCTTAGGGGTTCAGATATCAGTTTCTTGCTCTTACACACATTCTAAGAGCTTGTAAACTTCTTTTGTACTCATATTTTGAGAGTTTTCACTCATTCATTCAATAAAAACAGTAAAGTTTCCTTCCTCACTTCTTGTTTATGCTTTACAATAGTGATTATATATTTTTTGTGATTCAATTTGTTGAACCCTTCTCGTGTCTCATTATTATAGAGTGTTTTGCAGGAGCTACATTCTGATTCAGGTTGCTCCTTGTTTTTATTTTGAACCTTTGCATAAATCACTATTGAGTCATATGTATTGTGAGTTTGTGAGAATTAAGTTTTAAAGAGGTGTTGTGAGTGAGTTATTGTCAGGATCTTTTAAATGTTGGTTAATCATCATAAGTCATAGGTTTTGAATTACAGTATCACTTTCTAACTCTTTTCTCAACCATCTAATAGAGTAGGTGATTTATCAATGAGGAAGCCGACCTTCTCCTAAGATTCGTTCTTACAATGAATTACCCACAACTCGAGAACATTTCCATGTTTCAATAGATTGCCAAACTTTTATGTTCAACCAGGTGCAAATATTATTGACAATAGTTTCTGGCACGCCCGGTGGGACCCTAGAGTCTTGTCTTTAGGGTTGTTTCAAAGTTATAAGTTATTGTCTGGTATATGTAGCATAAAATTTTCTACCTTTTGAGGTTTTTATTAAAAATATACTTGGCGACTCCTATTTTTTGGTTGATTTGCAGATTCAGTGTAGATAGCTTATGAGAAGAATCTAGACCAGGTCTAGTCTAGCTCTGTTTGACTATTTTTAGCTCTCTCCACTAAGAAGGAGAGGAAGAACACCCAAGAGGACCATTGATCTAGCAAGAAGAGTGAAATCCACACTTTCGCAGCTGAGTCCCATCATTTTTTATGAAAAGGAATCCAACTCTAGTATCCCAAGCACCACCCATGGTGAGACAATTTTCCTTTGCACCATTTAACGAGGGAAGCTCATTTTTTTTAGCAAGACATGATGATATCCCGGTTACTACTTTGAAAGGATTGCCTTACTTCACTGGCGAAGACCAGACAACTCCCATCGAACACATTCGGGATGTAGCCACCCTATGTTCGATACATAACATAACAAAAGAGAACGTAGCCTTCAGAATGTTGGCTCCTTTGTTGAAGGGGAAATCCCTTCAGTGGTTTAGAGGACTCTCAACCAACACTGTCGCAACTTGGGACTAGCTCAAAGATGACTTACATTGGTAATTCATAGACAAGTCAGACCACTTGTCATTGCTTCAGCAGCTGAGCACCATCAAGTGTGATCCCCACAAGCATATGGATGACTTTAATTTTAGGTTTCAAAGAACCTAGGATAGGATACATCTAATAGTCAAACCCACACCTGAACATGCCTTTTTATTTTTCCTAAAAGCTCTGAATGTTGAGATATTAGTCATGATACAATCTATGGGGGGTTTCACTTTGCCTAACGCTTATGGAATTGCAATAGAAGCTAAAAATTGCCTTATCCAAGCCAGGAAGATAGCCTCTAGACCACCCACACCCATTTTTCTTGAGATTCAATCACCCGTTCCTATGAGTATGCCTCTTATTGTTGTTGTTTCGGAAGTCCCAGTGATAGGATATCAGGATGTTGTCTAGGAAAATGTCGTTCCAAATCAAAATAAAGAAATACAAGAGATAAAAAACATGTTGCAAACTTTTTGTAAGACTTTCATAAATGAGTTTGTAAGTTTGAAGAAGCAAGTCAACGATGAATGCAGGCCTCATCAAGCACTTTACCAAAAAAACCAATAGAATAGGCCGCCACTCCAAAATGACTTTCAAGGATAGAAAAGGGGTTTTAACCCCAAGCCTTTCCAGCCTTATGATCCTAATGCAGTTGGCCCTTCAAGAGAACTCATGCCACAAAACAATCTGGCTCAAGAGCACAACTGGTGCTACCTGTGCAATCAACCACACAATCAAGCTATGTGCATAAGGGGAATGGATAATCAATCTCTCATGGTACAAAACCATTATGCTGGCCCAAAAAGTTTACAAAGCAAAAGTGTGGAGCAACAAGGAATCCAAAAGTTGCTCTGATGAATTGGCAGAGTGTTGAATACTACAAAATTATTATCCCCAAGGGAAAAACCAGCAAAGTACACCCATTGCAGCAAACAAAAGAGAAAAAAGAAGAGCAGTTGAGGCGGAGCAACAAGTTGTAACTTCACAACAAAAAGCTGAAAGAGACCAAGCCCATGCCACTTCATCACAAACTGTCCCAGTAACTAGAAATTTACATATTCTATAGAGAGAACAATAATTTGCAAACCCACCACAACAAGCTCAGCCGAGGATGCATATTCTACAAATAGAACAATAAAAAGTAAGTGGTGTTGTTGCACCTTCAGGACAACATAAGGAAAATCCTTTATCTTTCAATGTAGTTGAACACTTAAAGAAAGCTATAGTCAGCTTATCTATTATGGACGCACTGAATATTCCAAGCCAAAAGGATTTACTGCAAAATGCTTTATCTAAGCTTTCATCTCCATCTGTTGTTAATGCAGAAAATAAGACAACTTTATTTGCTAACAACTCAAAAGTCAAAGGTGGGAAGCAAGGTCAAGAGGTAAAACCCCCACCATTCTATCTGAGTCTTATTGTAGGGGATAAACTTGTCCATAACTGTATGATAGACTCAGGATCCAGTAGCTCAGTGATGCCTAAAAGTGTACTAGATAGTTTAGGACTAGTTTATGAACCTATGACAAAAGGGGTAGTGCAATTGGATGGTTCTGTTGTTCAAACAACAAGAATCATTAAGAATTTGGCCCTCACATTACATGCTTTCCCTAATTTTTTTTTGCATCAAGATATCCATGTAATTGAATTGCCTCCCCACTTTGCACTTTGCCTCTCTAGAGACTTTACTGCCAAGCTTGGGGGTTTTTGTCAGCTGATTGGTCCCATTTATTTTTTAGAACCTGGTATGGTACCAAAGTGACCATCAAGTCTAAGCCTTTGGCAAAGGATCACATTGAGCCATATGTCCCGAATCCTATAAATGGCAACCTATATTTCACTAGTGGGCAGGAAGATCAAGCCATGACCTTAGACCCCAACACACCCAACAAAGATGTTAACCTGAATGAGTGGGATGCCAAAGATCATAATCTTGATCCTTTAAATAAAACTGATGAAGTGGGGTTAAGTATTTATGTGATCCAGGAACCTGATGCAAAAATATTGAATCTAGTTAAGGACCAGGGTCAACCCTCAGACAATGGCCCGAGGGTGATGAAAGATGAAGAGGTGGTTAAAGAATGGGAAGATCTACTCTTTGATGAACAAGCATCAATTTCAGAAAAGAATTTCAAAGAGGAGGAGAAGTCCGTTCAAGAATGGATGGAGTTAATATTTGAGGATCAAGCCTTGGAACAAGCTTTAGAACAAGCTATGAAATTAGGAGTGGGCCAAGTCCAAGATTAGATTGTTGTCCAAGAAGGAGATTTCAAAGATGAACTTTTCGAAGAGCCTAAGGTACTCATCGAGGGTTTCCAAGAAGAAATGAATGGTATCCTATCATTTGAAATCCTAGAGGAAGATAAAGATAATCTATTCCCAGAGGTTTTCAGTTTACTTGTCGATAGCTTTGAAGATATGAAGGATTTTGATATTGAACCACCAATCTTGGATGATTGGATGGATGAGCTCCCTGATTTTGAGAGCGAAATCCAAAGAAGCATGTTCATGATGGAAGTGAACCAAAAGATGAAAAAAATTTCTATGAGAAATATTTTGATAAAATTTTATTCCAGGGGGCTAACATTTAGATGAATGAGGATCAGAAAGATGACATGATAAAAGAATCTTATGAGGCAAAACCTAGAGATTTTATTGCTGGAGACTTTGTGCTCAAATGGGATGAATACAAGAGCAAGCCCAAGAGGAATTCTAAATTTTATGCCATGTGGGATGGACCATACGTGATCACAAAATGCAAAGAGCATAATTCATTCCAACTTTCAAAATTAAGTGGAGAGGTGCTTCTGATCCCAGTCAATGGGATCCATTTAAAACATTACTTTTGAGGTTTGAAGTTTTACCCTATACTATAGTAGAGTATTTCTTGTTAATAAGTGCTTGGAGCACTTTCCTTTCAGTTGTTTCATTTTCATAAGTGCTGCAACAAATGCTTTTCTGGTCGTCAGGGCCTAGTTGTTTGCTTTTGGTTTGTTTTGTTGTCGTTCTCTGTTGTTGTTTGGAGGAGTGTTGTTTCAATTTCAGAATTTTTGAGTTATGGAGGGGCTGAATTAACTCCATGCCCAATGGATCTACATAAGGCAACTAGCCTAATTCTTAGTAGGAAAGCATCTAGTAGAGGTCACCAAAAGTGTTATCAATTTTTCACCACATCTCAAATTGACAGAGCTAATCGATTAAGGTTCATTTTAAGGTGAAGAGTTTCATTTTATTTCTGCAAGTTCTTTAACCATTGCATACATATGAAAGTTTAGTTGTTTAAATGAAATGTGTTTCATTTTTTTGATTATCATTTACAACATTAAGTATTGCTTGAAATGTAAAAATAAATGCTTTCATTATGATAGTCATTCACAATATTTCATACATTGTTAACAAAAAGAAAGATACAAAATTGAACAAGTATTTCACAAATGTTGTTTTGATATTCATTGGAAAAAAGAAGAACCAAGTGTCCCACACAAGCCATGGGAGTAGCTAAAACAATGAATCAAAAGGAGTATGCTACACTACAGAAGATATAAAGAAGAAAAGAGAATGTAAAATGAAACATAATCGTCATTTCCTGATGGTGGTTTTGAGTTTCCTTCAAAGTGGTGCACCCTTCCTTGTTCTGTGCTCCAAGTGAATCTGCAAGTGATTTTAGAAGTTTGTTAGATCTTAGACTATGAACCTCCCTACATGATCTATTGACAATAATGTAGACTACTGATTATGATGCATTGAAATCAATTGAGCAAAGAAAAGATGAGTGCAAGTGGATCCAATGGAGGAAACATCATTGAGAAACATTGTAATTATTATTTTTAATCTAACATTGTTTGTTTCCTGTGCAGGTATAGGACAAGTCATGCTGCTATTTTGTTTTGAATATCACAAAGCATGTGGTGTAAAATGAGATCCCACAGGGGTTGAGACCCGACATGTTGTCCCTCAACATTTTATAGAGGGTTTCCAGGAAAGGAAACAATTAAATGTTTCTCAAAGAAATATACATCTGAAGGAGTGAATCTGAAGTATCATAAGAGCTCAAAAAAGTGACCATCTAGGACAATCAATTCAATGTGCAATAAATTGAAAATCACAAGTGATCAGTTGCTCAGGTGCAATGTCATTAAACGTGATAATGAATAGGAATACATAATACCTTTTTTGCAAGTCATCAATTACAAATGAAGCAATTTGAATAGTTTCAGAACATTTTCATCATGGTATTGCATCTCAAGGTCTCATCTACGACATTTTCTATTTAGGAAACAAAAATGCATGAAGAGTGCCAAAGTAAGGTTGTTTACATCAAGAGTAGAGTTATAAATGGCTACTAGTAGGCTACAAAAAAGGAAAAATAAACAAAAATTTCCAATTATATCAACTTGTTTTATGAATACTCAATTCCAAGTTTCAAAGGCCACATCCTAAAGTGCACTTTTTCTTCATAAAAGAACAAGTTATAGTAGGGTTTTTGTTCAAAGTTACAAATATACTAGGTCTTTGTGATTTATTTCATGATTTGAGCTCGAATGGAGCTATTATTTTTACATAAAGATAATGCAAGTGAAAGAGTTTCCTATAACAAATGATGATAACCATTTAGGTTATTAAACTCTAAATGCAAAATATAGAAGGAAAATCACCATGGCTCAAGCTCATGCAAACATTGGAGCCCATTTTGAGCTTTTGAGTATTTTTCCAAAATATAGAGATGAAAGGATAAATCAAGCTCAAAATAATGGAAGAAAACCGTAGTTCATGCTCTCATACCCACGACCTAGAAAGGCAAAAAAAAATCCTTCATAAGTCCCATACCCGCTTAGGGTTTTGAATTAAAACGTAGATACAAGAAGGAATAACAAGGGTTTGAGCACTTAACAACATAAATTCTTTCATAAAATGATGAAAACAAAGCTACAGGTCGTGGCCATGAGGGGTTCTAGAAACCCATAAAATGGAAAGCATTTATCTAAGAAATGTTTTCATTTAAAAATTGTTTTCATTTTACATCATGGGTCGATCCCAGGAGGAGCAGTTTTGCAGAAACAAAAGGAAATATACGAGCATGGTCACGACCTGTACAATGGCCGAACCCCAGAAACCATAGAACCTTCATATTTTTTGTAAAGAAAAGCTTGAATAAGCTTTACTTAAGAGGTAAATGCTCTCAGAAGAGAAAGAATTGAGCTCACCTTCAACGTTTCTATGAAGGCATTCATCAAAACCATGGCTTAAGCTTCCAAAATTCTCGTGCAAAGTCCCTCATGGAGGGAATGAAGAATGGATAAGAGCATCGACATAGGAAACACAAAAAATGCATCAAAATACAGTGATAGCCATGACTTAACGACCATTTTTTCTCATCGAATGGAGCAACAGACACAAAAAATGCATGTAGGATGACTTACCAGTGGTTTCCAAAGGAGAATCAATCAAAATGGTGTCAAAATATGGTGGAATCAAGCTCCAAAATTCAAAAGCCTAATCTCCCCATGGCAGCAATTGTAGAGCCTTTTTCTTAGGTTGGCCAAGATGAAAATGAAAATGCAAAAAGATAGGGCTTGCAAGTTTTGTTCTTAGGGTTTCCTAACCCTAATTCGACTTAGGGAATTTTTACAATGTTTTTAAATATTAACCCCTAAGTTAATGCCTTGGCCTAAATATCATATGCTTAGGTTGACCTTAGGGTCATACCTTTTAGGCCTTCATGTAATTTTATTTGCCTAGGTCGGCCTTAGGAGTTTGATAAACATTAATTTAAAATATGCCTTAGGTTTTGATGAATATCAAAGTATATAGTATGCCTTAGGTATTATTATTTTTATTGATTTTATAGAAATCAATTAAGAGCCTTGAATAAATATTCGTCCAATATTTTTATGATTTTTTTAATCAATTGTAATAGGAGTATTCGATATTATTATTTTTTGCAGATTTTCCAAAATATTGAGTTGTAAAAATCATGAGATAAGGATAGGCTTATTTTGTATTTTAGAACTGCAAGTATTGTAAAGCATAAATAAAGAAATATCTTTATAAATTGATTTGATTGCTTTCTATTTTAAGTAGTTTTTATAAAAGCAATGAAAAGGTAGCTAAGATCTTTGGGTTTGATTTTTCTAGGCGAATTTGGAGAGAGGAGAGAAAAATTAAGTTTCCATTTTCAATCTCTAGCCAGTTGTTCCTAATTTAGAGGCTTTTCTGAATGGATCCTTTGGAGATGAGGAATTTCTATCTTTTTGGTGATTTTTGGAGCTACTTGGTGTCATTTTTCCAAGCCTTTTTCCCGAGCTCGAAAATGTAGAATGGATTACTTTTTTGAAGAAGCAATGGGCTTATTTTTATCTATTTTTGCATTGTTGAGGTCACATAATGTCTATAAGTTTGAGAAATTCTAATTTCTCAAGGGTTCATATATCAGTTTCTTGCTCTTACACACATTCTAAGAGCTTGTAAACTTCTTTTGTACTCAAATTTTGAGAGTTTTCACCCCTTCATTCAATAAAAACAGTAAAGTTTCCTTCCTCACTTCTTGTTTATGCTTTACAATAGTGATTATATATGTTTTGTGAATCAATATATTGAATCCTTCTCGTGTCTCATTGTTATAGAGTGTTTTACAGGAGCTGCATTCTAATTCAAGTTGTGCCTTGTGTTCATTTTGAACCTTTCCACAAATCACTGTTGAGTGATATGTATTGCGATTTTGTGAGAATTAAGTTTTAAAGAGGTGTTGTGAGTGAGTTATTGTCAGGATCTTTTAAATGTTGGTTAATCATCATAAGTCATAGGTTTTCAATTATAGTATCAGTTTCTAACTCTTTTCTTAGCCAGTCAATAGAGTAGGTAATTTATCAACGAGGAATCCGGTCTTCTCCAGAGATTCATTCTCACAATGAGTTATCCAAAACTCGAGAACGTTTCCATGTTTCAATAGATTGTTGAACTTTCATGTTTGGTTGGGTGCAAATCTTATTGACAACAAGTATATACTCATAGTCATGATATATACACAATCTATGAAATAAAAAAATTGCATGGTATATATAGGGGTTTGGTTTTATTTTATCTTATTTTATTTTTAAAAACCTCAACCCTTAGTTATATTAGTGACTAGAAGCTTTGCTTAAGTCTAACCTCAACCATTAGTTGCATAGTTGCTTAGCCTTTGGTAAGAAGGGACTCCAAAACTAGCCCTTTTAAATCCCAACGTCCAACCCTTGGTCTTATTGGAAACTTGGATCCAAATTGAAAGGGGCCAAAACTTTTGCCTTCCCTTTGCAATAAAAAAAACTCCTTGCACTTAAATGGACAAATTTTGCCTTACTAATTGAAATTTGGACTTCTTGTAGGCATTGAAAAGATATTTTTGAGCCCTATGTAGTGGACCAATTCATATTTCTATATTATACACTAGTGGTTAGGTGTGATTAATTAAAGTACACATTTCATTTTAAAACTTTGAATGTGAATTTTATATATGAAGTGAATTGAGAAATAAAAAAACACTATCTTCTTCCTAAATTTTATATGAGTCTTGCCTTGGATTCATCACCAAGGGGATGAATCAACTCCAGTGTTTCAAAGGAATATAAACATCGAAGGTTGAATTGAAAGACATGTCTCTTGGAAGTTGAAATCTTGTCATTTTGACTAAGCCCCCAATAACTTTATACCTTATGAAAGTGAAGGAAAAGGGTGGGTCATTCTCTTCTACTGATAATTTGGAATTTTTCACTTTCATCTTCATATATCAAGCCTCATGTGACCTTATGGTATATGTGGATACCCTTATAATCTTGTATAAACTAGTTTAATACCTTTGGTTGTTATTCCTTATGGTGCATTAGATATTGGTTAGGTCCAAGAAGTTATTCACAAGGTTCTTTTAAAGTGGGGATATATAGATAGCTTTGGGTAAGGATTTGACCTCCAAGGTATGGGGTGTACAATTGGTACATGATCTTGAATTCCCTTGCTATCTATAACTTGATAGATAGTATATATGTGGGCCCACAAGGATTGACACACCTACCTGAATAGTTCTATGATTATTTATGTGTCTTAAATGTTTTTCAATGTTAGATCAAACCTCTCCACTTTAAGCCAAAAGGGGAATTATCATTTCAAACCTTATGATTTTCTCTTTTTATCCCTTTTTAGCTTAGTTTGCAAAAATAAAAAATTATAAAATTATAAAACTTAATTTTTTAGTTATAGATTCATGCCACTCATGACTAGGTTGCAAGCTAAAAATAACATGAAACAAAATAGTTTAAACACCTTTGAAAATAGTCATTATACTCAAGAAAAAAAATTACATTACCATATCCATATTAGGATAGAAAAATAAGATATGGTAAATAAATCAAAATATTCTCTTAGGGTTTTAAAATGTGTCAAATATGATATTACACAAACCTAAATTCATAGAGGAGGGAACCACACTCTCCCCTAAAATTTATTAGTCTAAACTTAATAACCTCATTAGAAAATAACCCATAGTAACCTCTACCTTCCAAAATCCATTGTATGATCATTCACAACAAATAAATAAACTCTCTGTTAACTTTGATTAGTCTAAACTTAATAACCTTATTGGAAAAGAACCCATGGTCACCTCTACCTTAAAAAATCCAATGTATGATCATTCAAAAAAAATAACTACACTCTCCCGTAACTTTGGTTAGTCTAAACTTAATAACCTCATTATATAAGAGAACTCATAGTCACTTCTACCTTCCAAAATCTATTATATAATCATTCACAAAAAACAACTATAATATCCCCTAGCTTTGATAAGTCTAAACATAATAATCTCATTAGAAAATAACCCATAGTTGCCTCCACCTTCCAATATCCACTCATTTACAATAAATGGCCACTTAACCCTTTGATAATTATCCCACACTAGACAAAGTGTTTGCCACTTTTCCTAGTATACCATCACCCAATCCTCTAACTTCTCATAGAACCATTATTCAATCTACCTCACAAAAAACACATTATATAACCCCATTCATCTTAAAATGTAACCCACTTTAATGAACCAAAACATTCCTCCACCTTAAAAAAATCCCATCCATATATTAACTCAATCCAAATTTATCCATACTACAACCAACACTTTCTCAACTAATCACGATTACATATCACACCTCATCACAACCACCCATAAAATTCTATCTTCCACCACAAAAATTTCAATCCACTTATAAGAAACCATGATTTTAACAACAACAACACCACCATTAACCACACATAAAACCATCCTTATTCATTCATCAACAATATACATCCCAAAAACAATATATACCACCTACACTTCAATCCAATTATCATCAATCACCCTTTCAACAATAAAATTAGTATAGACCATCAACATTTTATTCCAATTATAAAAAATCATCATACTAGCAACAACCATCATCTTGCCTATCAAATCTAACCCTTGGGAATCCCTTAACCCAAGAAAGACAATAAATGAATGAGGCACTCAATGGGATACAAATAAGGACTTTACATCAAAATAAAGCATATAAACTCAAAGAACTATGTCTCTACCCCTTCAAAGGGTCAATAAACTAGTACCTTCCCCTAAAAAATTTTGAAGTCCCAAAATTAGATAAATATATGAGAAAAAGAGACCACATGACCATGTAAAATAATTTTTCATGGCATGCCAGAAAATGGCCAATAATTAAATATATCTTATGTGAAATTTTCCTCAAAGTTTGGGAGGAAAAGTGCTTGAGTGGTTTTCAAACCTACCCCATGGGTCTATTACTACTTTTCCATAATTAGTTGAGAAATCTGTAAACCATTTCTCATATAACATAGAACATGAAATTTCAATGCTTGACCTTTGCAATACTAAACAAAAAAACTATGAGAGATTCACTTCCTTTCTCCAATGATGGAGGAGTCTCGCTATTCACTTTCCTTGATACATGTACTAAAAAGAGCTTATTAATATTTTTATCACAAATCTTATCCTAAAAATGGATTTTCACTTATAATTCCATTATGTGTCAATATTTGATGAAATTATTGACAAAGGAGACACCAATGAGAATGCCTTTGTTGTGAAGGGTTTGGTCAAAATTTACAACAAAAACAAAGATAACATTGCTCAAGCTGATGAAAAATCATGTTTTCCTAAGAATAATAATTTCGTAATGGGTGACCAATTCCAAATTTGTCTAAACTACACCAACAATGCCAAATCAAATAAACCCCAATGTCCAAAATATCTAACAATAGAATCTTATTTCTGTACCACAAGAGCAACCAAAAACCCCTAATAATCTAGGAAAAAATATATTGATTTAGGGGAGCCTATAGAAATAATATTTCAAAAACTCATCAATACTAACATGATCAAATTTCCATACACACAACCCTTTGACAAAAATTAACCTAAAACCACATGGTATGGAGAATTTATTTTTCATAAATACAATTGTGTTAAAGGTCACAAGCTTTCTAAATGTTGAAACTTAAAAAATTATGTCCAAGATCTCATCAATCATGTTGAACTTATAGTGGAAGGTTCCTCATCCTCTTCACCTATTGAGTAATTGGTCATCTATCAAGATCCATTTTTTAAATATGACCAAAATAAGCGTACGATGTCAAATAAAGGCCCATCCCAAAATAAACAAATGAAAAAGTTCAATGCCAAACCCACCTCATATGACTAGATAGTTGATCATATTGAATAATCATATCCACAAGTAAATACCATCAGAATCAAGAGGTCCTAATTATGTCATGAATTCTAGGTGTGATTGGGTCACCATTCAAGGGATGTCCTTATCCTTTGAACAACCAACCAATATGAATTCTTAGACCACATTGGGAAGACTCCGGTACATGTATCTATCTTGGAGCTTGTTAGAATATCACCTCTTTTATAAGGACATATTCAACCAAGCTTTAAGGGACTAACAAGTCCCTATTGATATCAACCCTGATCAATTCCAAGCCATAGTAGGCCATTTTTCATCTTCATATCAACTTTAATTCTCTCCAAATAATATGACTTCTATTTAATAATGTCATACTAAAGTACTCCATATAGAGGTTATTATTAATAAGCATATAGTAAAATAAGTCCTCATAGATGGCAAGTTTAGTTTGAATCTCTATATACATACAAACTTGTCATATAACTAGGATATTATAAGGATGACATGGAGCCCCAGAAGAAAATAATGGTTAGAGCTTATGCTGAGACAAAAAGAGAATCTAAAGGTATCATTTGGCTTCCAATTCAAGTGGGTCTTGTCCTACATTAAACCTTGTTTCATGCTCTTGACCTTGAAATCACATATAGCACCATTCTTAGTTTCCCATGGATTCATGAAAGCGATGGTATAGAATGCTCTGATACCATGTAAGAGCTGAAGATTAGCTCAAAACCCAAGAACACCTACAAAAACAATGATAAACATTCTAGAAGAGGATATGGGTATGTGCAGGATCATGATGGGCCAAAAAGTGGCGATATGTAAGTGATATGATGGTCCATGTGGCTGATGACTTTTTTTTACCCAAAATTGATGAAACAGAAAGGGTTTTTAAAGGATATTCTCATCTTTTCACCAATATAAATTATTCTTTACTTTTAATTTAATAAATAATTATTATTCTTTTTCTATTTGAATTACGACTAAAGCCCTGATTGATAGGCTGATTGAAAAACATATATAGCTTTCAAACGGTATCACATTTTTTGAATCTAAAACATGTGTCACATTCTATGCTTCACATACTATAGGATTAAAAAAAGAAAAAATGAATTTCATGAAGTTTTGACCAAGTTAAGGTGATAAGATATACAAGATTTTATATTTTTTAAAAGTTCTAATAAAAAATTCATAATTAATTATTTACTTGAAAAAATTTACAAAAAATATGCATCACATCGGGACATGAGTCCTCTACTTATATCTAAAATATTATAAAAAAATATTATCATTTTATTGTGGTAAGGGTGGTCAGACAGACACCTACTACTTATATTTTCCTTGAAATTTAAATACTACTGCATTGAAATTTCTAATTTTCACCAAATAGATTTTTTTCTTTTAAAAATAAACCTTGTAGTTTAGAAACTACATTCAATTTGCTAAAAATTTTGTTCTTACATATTAATATAGATAACTTATTCAAATTTTTACGTCAAGTTTCCTAACTTTGATTTTTCTAAATTTTATTGCCACTTAAGGGCATATTTTTTCCATGATGATCCTGCACATGCCCATATGTAAGAATATTAGCTTGCTTGATATTAACACCTATCAAATGATGAGGTATGAAGTATGATAAAGTATGATACAAATGAGTACAAGAACCTTCCTTATATAGGTAAGGTTGAGATGTCATAGTGAACATGATGTTGACGTGTGTCATAATCCTATGATATGTGACAACTAACTAACTACCTACTTAAGATAATGTGAAGTCTAGATAAGACTTCTAGAAGGAATCTTGTATCCTAAGCAAACATGTGAATAAGGGTCAAGGCCCCATTATAACCTATCGCCTAGTAAATGCAACCTAGGAATTAATTAAATGCCTAAGTAAAATTATGCAAGTGTAATTAGATAATTAATTACACCAACAATTCATACCATGCAGGTTATCCCATCCACATACTATCAAATCATTTAATTCATAAATAATGGTGTAGAAGTCATAGTTCCATCCAATCCTAATCCTTTTCAATACTATATAATGTTGGAAGGTCCTTACAATCAATCCCATCATTGTCATAGTGTAGTTATTGCCATTCCTTCTCCATCATTACAATATTCATCCTACATTGATCTTTCTACTTTGCAATCAACATCATCTACTAATCCTACCTCCCAAATCAAGGTCAAGATCATAGACAAGGGGTGTAGGGAATATGAGCTACTTAATGCCTCTCATGTCAGCTAGATACCTATTTCTCCATGACCCTATGGTACAATTCAACAACATATGTAGAAATATCCAAAGGTCATCCAATTCAGCACAACAAAATTTGCTCAAAATGGATTCCTTGATGATGAGATCATAGATAATGACATAATTTATGGTTTATACAAATGTGAAGCATATGTATCATGCTTTCTTCAAGAAACCTATCCTAGAGCACTTAGAATGTACAAAATTATAGGCTACAAAGGAAATGAATTGGGACTACATGAATAAGGAGCTCCTGACCCACTTACCATAAAATAAATCTATCATAGATTTGTCTTAGGATACATGTCAATTAAACAATCCTATTATACTAATGACATCTCTAATACTATGGTAGGAGCCTTTACTATTGTTAAAAGTGTCAAAGAATAGGACTTTATAGGCTCCTTCACTAATTTCCATATTTTTCATGACCTAAACATTTTTACCATTACCCCCATCACTACACCTTTCATTGATCTTCCACTCATCCACCCATAACTCATAACTTGAGATCAACGAGATCCCATGTTTTTTGGCATATTTGAAAATGATGAAGCTAGAGGTAAATTCATTGCACTCTATGTGAACATTTCAACTAGTGACCATAAATTTTTTTTTGACATAGAACTATATGCAATAGATTTTTTTGGGAACAAAATAGGTTCCTTAGGCCAAAAATCCAAAAAAAAAAGAAAATTAAAAAAAGAACAAAAAAGGGAAAATAAAAAAAATTCAAATCCCTTAGTGAAAACCTCTCTAAGGTGCTATCAGATAAAAAATAAAAATAAAAGGACTAACAAATGATGTGTCTATTAATGAAAATATTCTTGATGTGTCAATACACAAGGAACTTGGTGTTCCCTCACAATCTTCATAGTGGGATGATTGATCAATGGTATTAGTAGAAGAATCACATGAGGTCAACTTGGGTATAAAAACTGATCTAAGAATCATCTATACTACAAGTAGTATGTCAAAAAAAGAATAACTACCCAATTTCAATAATAAATTACTACAATTGGACCCCTTTTAGAGATGCCATAAAATAGTCAACATTGTGAATTATTAATCAAGAAAATTTTGGTCCCCATATATGATGCCCTAGAATTAGAGTTTTTTGTGAACTTGTTGGTCCCAAAAATCCTTGGTATCATGAAATATAAAATTACCCCCATAATCAAACCTTACCGCCTAACCTATCCCATACACAATATAAAACAATTATCCTCGCTCATCCCGTTTCACCATCCTTAGTAGGATATCATATTGAAGTATATTTGATGTTACCCTACTTAAATGCCTTAATTTGGAAGAGACTTCTCTCATATTAAAAGAGGTGCATGATGGTATCTATGGTGCACACACTAACAATATTATCTTAGCCAGTAAAACTCTTGAAACTAGGATACTACTGGCCCATGATGGAGCAAGACACTTGTCATTTTGTAAGGAAATATCTAGCATGTTAGAAAAATAGATATTTGATTAATGCACCATAATAAGCATTGCAATCCATCACCACTCCCTATCCCTTTTCACAATGGGGCCTCAATCATGATTGTAAGATCCACCTATCTTCCTCCAATGGCCACAAATTCATAATCACAACCACCAAATACTTCACCAAATGGGTTGATGTTGGAACAAATCTATTACCTATACCACTAGATAATAAATCTCCAAATTCATCCTTCATTGTATTATTTGTCATTATGGTATCCCTTTTGCTATTGTCATCGATAATGGAAAATCATTCAAAAATAATTAAGTTCACATTATTTGTGAGTTCTTCCACATCAAACATCATTGGTCCACTCGCCATATTAGCTACAAGGTGATCAATAAAAGGTGTATAATGTTGGAAATGATCACACCTATAGCTTAATCCTACCCTCTAGATATATTGTACTAGCATCCATAAGCCAGCTAGTGCAACTCCATATTCCCTTGTCTTCGGATCTAAAGACATCTTACCAATTGAGATCAAACTTCCATCTTTGTGTGTCTCCTTATGACACCTCATTGATGATGAGGAGTATCATGTTGCATGAGTTAGAACTTCAAGATGAATGAAACCTTAATACCCTTAATCACCTTCAATCATACTACAATCACCTCCATCATAGTTACAACAAGAAGATCAGAGCTCAAGAGTTTGAGATTGGTTATCTTTTCCTTAAGGAAAATCAAAGAAATATTTAGGATAGAGACAAGAAGGGTAAATTTGAGCCTAACTAGTTAGGCCCATATTTCATCATTTCTAAGTATGGTTCAAGAGAATATGAAATAGCCACCTCAGAGGATCAAGATCTTGATGAACCTACCAACATTTTTCACCTCAAGCACTTTTATGCTTAATATGAAGAATATCATAATTGAAAAAATCCAAAAAAAATATTAAAGTGAAAAATTACCATATGGTGGAAATAAGTTTTATAGCACCTTGGGGTAGTCACCATGATGAAAACCTAGAAAATAGGTATCATTCTTAACAACTAAACAAATAAAAAATAAAAATAAAAAAGTACAAAATAATAAAAATATTAAAGATAAAAATCATCCTTTGGTGGTGCCTTGGACAAGTACCATGGTGAAAACCTGCTTGTAGGCATCATGTGTAATAAATTGGAATTATCCATATTTTATGTCATTTACATTCCTCATCCTATTCCAATTTATTAGTTCATGCTTCTACCCATTGCATTATGTGCCTTGTAATAAATTGGAGGAAAAATGACTTCATCCTACATAAGAATAAATCTTGGTTTATGCCTTCTGGCTCACTTAGTGATTAGGATGTGTATACATGTGAAATTGACCTAACACCTATCACACACTGTAAATGACATTATCATTAAAACATCACTATATTTCACATCGAACAATATTAAACAACATCCAAAACCCTAATTCCCTCTATTAATTGAATAATACAACATTATTTAATTAATTCACTTTTTCATCATTTTTGACTAATTAAATAAATTTCATTTATTTAAAAAAGTCTTGAAAACCCTATTTCTGCTATTAATTGAATAATACGGCATTATTTGATTAATTCACGTTTCATCATTTCGAGCAATTAAATAAATTATATTTATTTAATAAAGTCCTAATCTCACTTTATTTTGTCATGATTGATTAAATAACACCAATTATTTAATTATGTCACTAAATCACCTTATTCCCCTAAGTTAATTGAATTATTAAATCATAATAAATTATGACACTTTCCCTCCAAAATCTGAATAATTAAATCAAACTGTTCAAATCATTCATCAAAAATCAAATCAAACTAATGCAACTTTGTTTACAAAATTCAAACTTGATTTGCACGTTCAACTCTAAAAAGGAATTAATTAATTAAATCAATTAATCAATTATCCTCACCCACTTTCTGATTGAGCAAATTACGATTGCTGACTGAGCAATCTAATTTGCTGACTGATCAATCTAATTTGTTGACTGATCAATCTAAATCCTAACTAGCCAATCTATTCCTCAATCACACAAATTGTGAAATCTACTTCACACAATCTATTCATGTCTAAATCCTCTCAACACCTTTCAACTGTCAATCTTGATTCAACATTGTTTAATCCTGATCGTTCATTTTGAATCTCATTTTCTATATAGCAAACCTCTTTCCTCACAAATAAGGATCGAAGGGTCAACATAATTTGCACAACGAATTACTACCAACATTCACAACCACCATTAGAGCTTCAACATTTCTTTGATCAACCATCAACATCATTCTTCAAGCTTTTTGCACACAAACTATGAAGGATTTGTAGTGATACGAGCAATCCAACATCAGGCGAACACACTCTGATACGAGATGGGTAATGAATTTTTTGTTGAATTCATTTGTTTATGTGTTGCATTTACATGTTCTTGAATTTAGTAATCTTAATTGTTCATTTCATAAGTGTAGAATTAAAGCTAGATTAGTGTTCTTGATCTTAGATTAGATTCTGATTTCAAGTACATTTATCTTGTTTGCATCTATGATTTTCCCCCTCACACATTCTGGCATGCCCGGTGCGACCCTTTTCCCCTACACTAACATTTCTATGAGACATTTTTGAAGTTACAGGTTTCACAATCGCGTTCAGAGAAGTTTTCATGCAGTGTCCCAAAACAGTTTGCAATTGCCTATCAAGAAAACTATGCACTTACCATAGAAAACCACACATCTAACACGAATAACTACACATTTGACATTTTTCTGAGCATTTGATTCTGATAGGGGTGCACTTTCTCTAAAACTAATCATTTTACTGATGATAAGGGAACACTTTCTCTAAACCTACACATTTTCTCTCTTACAAGGAAGCATCTGACTCTAATTTTTGAGCATTTTCTTTGACAAACTTATGTTTGAGATTTGCACATTTGTAACTAATTTTGTTGTTAACGAATACCTATTTTTGAATGTGTGACAAGTGCTAATGTGTTTGTATGCAGTGTTTGAGAAACACTAACATGTTTTCTATAGGGAAGACGAACGGTCAAAGCATTCCAGATCTACCAAGTTTTCTTAAGTTAGGAATATTTGATTTTGGTGCATAAAAAGAATAAACACACTTTCTTTTTAGTGCTTTCAAAATGAACTATTTCAAGCTTTCTTAAATTAAGAATCATTATTTGGTGCCTTAAAAAGAACAACACAAATGCACACTTCATTTTGGTGTTATTAAAAATTGAACCATTTCAAGTTTTCTTAAAATAGGAACTCTTATTTCGTGCTTTAAAAAGAACAACACAAATGAATCTTTCATTTTGGTGCTCTTAAAAATGAACCATTTCAAGTTTTTCTAAGTTAGGAATTGTGATTTGGTGCATAAAAAGAACAAAACATTTTGATGCAGGAGCATCCTTGGTTCTTGGCAATCTTGCATCAACCAAAAATATTTTCGTTCAGTTTTGTTCTTGTTCTTGTTCAACTTGGGAGATCCGGTATTTCTTCATGTTTGCTCACCAGATCTCACGTACCTATGTTTTCATCATGGACATGTTCAATTACCTTATTCCAAGTTTTCAGCTCGATTGGATCTTTTTCCAAAAATTTATCACTTCTAGAGTATGTGATAGTTTTTGGAACTAGCCCTAGAATAATTTCAAAACCTAATGGCTAGTTGGATCGATCGCAGATCTTTCTCGTGACTTGCGGATCTTCATGGTGTGTTTAGATTTGTTTCATGGAATTCCCCTGATCTTACACTTAGGTCCACACTTCATCATACATATCTATCATGGAAGAATTTCAAATTTGGGGCTAACTTGTTATTGCACACGTTACATTTTCTTCATCGGAGATGTTTCTTGACCCGCAGATATGATATAAAGCTTGTAATGAATCATTAGGATAGAAATCAATCAAGATGAAGTAGAATAGGATGTATATAGAGTTGATCTATAGGATTTTCACTCACATGTATGAGCACTATATTTTGAGCTTATTGTAATCAGGCCAGTGAGCCAATCTGTACACCCAGATGTGGCCAACTATATGTAGTTGGATTTCATGATAGTAAGAATGTGTTAATCTGAATTTGCCTCTAGATTTTGTGTTGCTTCTGTTGTGTTACTCTTACCGCATGGCCCAAATTGTTCTCTTTGAGGACCCTCCTACCATGAATACCATCAATTGGTATTAGAGCAAGATTAATTCCTTGCAAGATCATAAGAGTTTGCGCAGTCTTGTTGAAGATTTGTTGTGGGGTGGCAGACTAAGGATGGCGGGAAGAAGGAATGGTAAAGGAAATGGATCACATGGAAATGTAGACCCTACTGTAGTGGAGATGTTGAGAGGAATTGCTGCTAGATTGGAAGCAGTTGAAACAGCCCAAAGGAGAGGTCGACCAGTTGATGATGTGAGTGATGAAGAAGTAGAAGAACAAGAAGAAGTTGCAAGAGAAGAGCAACCTGGCCTTGATCAGGGAGAAGAAAGGTTCATAAGAACCCTAACTAGAGTGAATACTAAGCCACTTTTCAATCCACCAAATTATAATGGTAAGCTGGATTCAGATTAATTTCTAAATTGGATAACAAAGATGGAAAAGTACTTTGATTTTGAAGGTACCCCAGAAGATAAGAAGGTGAAATTCGCTTGTACAAAGTTAAGAGGACATGCATCCCTTTTGTGGGAATATTTGCAGATAGATAGATAAAGAAAATGAAAGGAGAAGATAAGATCATGGGATCAAATGGTGAATAAGTTGAAGACAAAGTTCATGCTTGCTGACTATCAGATTAGTTTGTTCAAGAAGTTGCAAAATCCAAAACAGAAGGAATCAAGAGTGGCAGAGTATACTGAGGAGTTCTATAAGTTGAACACCAGATCTGGACATTCAGAGGATGAGATTGATCAAGTAGCCAAATATGTAAATGGTTTGAGATCATCTATACAAGATGAGATCAGTTTGATTAAGTTGTTGAGTGTGGAAGAAGCATATCAATGTGCTAAAAAAGTAGAAGAAAAGTTGAACAAAAGACATGAGAAAGACAGAGAGGAAGAGGTGGAAGATTTCAGAGAGGAAGAATTTTTACTAGAGGAGGAAGAGGACATCTTCCAAATTGAAACAAATATAAGGAGGTTAGTAAGAATGAGATTTCATACCGAAGAGATGATGAAAATGCTTACAAAATAGGAGGATATGGTAGTTATCGAAATGAAGGATATAGAAAAGATGATAGAGGACAGGAGAAAAGAGTATTCAGGGGAACTTGTTTCAAATTTGGTGGAGAGGGACATAGAGCCTTTGAATGCAAATAAGGAGAGACAAGAAAAAAATTTGAGAATAATAGAAGAACAACCTTTATTGAGGATAATCATTTTGGATCACCTAATCACTCGGAAGAAGAAGTGTTGATAAATAGGAGAGTATTGTGTCAAAGTGAATTGGAGAAGGAACCATTGCAGAGGAAGAATTTATTTCAGACCAGATGCAAGGTAGCTGATAAATGTTGTAAAGTAATCATTGACAGTGGAAGTTCAGAGAACCTGGTTTCTAAAGAAATGGTGACCAAATTCGAGTTGGAAATATTGAAACACCCGAAACCCTATCAGATAGCTCGGATTCAAGATGAGCATAAGATACTGGTAAGTGAACAATGTTTGGTGAAATTGAAGATATGAAATTATCATGATGAAGTTTTGTGTGATATCATGCCTATGGATGTATGCCATATTTTGTTGGGAAGACCTTGGCAGTATGATAGACAAGCTATTCATGATGGAAAGAAGATCATCTACACTATTGTTGCTAATGGGATGAAGCAGATTTTGTTACCCTTGGAGGATGTTTCTAAAGTGGGAGTTTGTACAAATGCTATAATTTGTTTGGTTGATGGAAGGAGATTTCTAGATGGACTGAGACATGAGAACATGTGCTATGCCTTGGTGCCTAAGAAGGTTGAAAACTTGAAGCATGTAGAAGAACAACCAGAGGAGATAAAGGAATTTCTGACAGAATATGAAGCTATCATTTCAGATAATGTACCTGATGGATTACCACCTATACGGAGTATTAGTCATTGCATGGACCTGATTCCTAGAGCTAGTTTTCCTAATAAAGAAGCACACCATATGACATCAGTAGAGAATGAAGAATTGAACATATAAGTACAAGAATTGTTGAGGAAAGGTTTGATCAGAGAAAGATTAAGCCCTTGTGCAGTACTTGTTGTGCTTGCACCTAAGAAGGATGGAGATTGGAGGATGTGTACATAATCTAGAGCCATAAACAAGATCATAATGAAGTATAGATTTATTTTTCCCTGAATGGGTGACATTATGAACTTTTTGAGTGGAGATAAATAGTTTACAAAGATAGATTTGAAGAGTGGATATCATCATATCAGAATCAGAGAAGGAGATGAGTGGAAAAACAACATTCAAGAAAAATGAAGGATTGTATGAGTGGTTGGTGATGCCTTTTGGACTGACAAATGCACCAAGTACTTTCATGAGGTTGATTAATTAAGTATTGAATAAATTCTTGCGTAAGTTTGTGATTGTTTATTTTGATGACATCTTGATTTTCAGTAAGACTAGAGAGGAACATTTGTTGCATATAAGACGAGTTCTATAGAGGTTGAGAGAAGAACGGTTGTTGATAAACATTAATAAGTGTAGTTTCATGAAGGCAGAGTTGGTATATCTAGGATTTGTGATATAAGTGGATGGATTGAAGATGGATCCTGAGAAGGTAAGAGAAATTGTTGAGTGGCCTACGCCTAAAAGCATTGGAGAGGTAAGATCATTTCATGGATTGGCTAGTTTCTACCGAAAGTTCATTAGGAATTTCAGTTCTATTTGCAGCCCTATGACATAAACAATGAGAGGAGATAGGAAGGATTTTAGATGGACATATAGAGCAGACAAAAAAATTTAATTGTTAAAATAGAAGGTTACTGAGCATCCTGTGTTGGCTTTACCAGAATTTAGTAAGGTATTTTAGGTAGATTGTGATGCAAGTGGGAATGCAATTGGAGCAGTGTTAAGTCAAGAAGGAAGACCAGTAGCCTATTTCAATGAGAAGTTGAATGATGCAAGGAAAAGGTATTCAATGTATGATCAAGAGTTTTATGCCATAGTTCAAGCTTTGAAGAAGTGGATACATTACTTGTTGTCTAAGGATTTTGTGTTGTATATGGATCATCAGGCTTTGCAATATTTGAACAATCAAAGTAAGTTAAATCAGAAACACGTGAGATGGGTGGAATTCTTGCAGAGTTGTACTTTTGTTTTCAAATATACGAGTGGAAAGTCAAATAGATTTGTTGATGCTTTGAGTAGAAGAAGGAACTTACTGGCACATATGAGAGTGGAGGTATTAGACTTTGATGAATTGAAGAACTTGTATGAGGAGGACCCGGATTTTGTAGAACCTTGGAGAGCATGTAAAGAACTAGTTTTGGAGGATAGGAGTCAGTGGTTGGATTATTTCATTCAAGAGGACATGTTGTTAAGAGGAAATCAATTGTGTACACCCCGAAGTTCAATGAGGGATAACTTGGTAAAAGAGAAACATAGTGGAGGATTGGCAGGACATTTTGGAATTGATAAAACAATAGCATTGGTAAGTGAGAACTACTTTTGGCCACAAATTTATAAGGATGTCAGGAGATTTGTGTAGAGTTGCAGAGTTTTTCAAGTTGCAAAAGGGAGTAGCTAGAATGTTGGATTGTATAAACCTTTGATAGTACCAGACATACCTTGGGAAGATATCAGCATGTATTTCATACTTGGTTTGTTGAAGACACAAAGAGGTAATGATTCTGTATTTGTGGTCATGGACAAATAATCTAAAATGGCACATTTCATACGCTGTAAGAAGACAACATATATAGTACATGTAGCAGACTTGTTTTTTAGAGTAGTCAGATTGTATGGGTTACCTATGAGTATTGTTTCAGATAGAGATACAAAGTTTTTTGGTTTGGAGGACACTTTGGAAGAAGTTGAAGACAGATTTGAAGTTCAGTTCTACTTTTCACCCATAGATTGATGGATAGATGAAGGTAGTAAATAGGAGTTTGGAAAACTTGCTGAGATGTTTAGTTGGAGAGAAGACTGGAAGTGGGGATTTAGCCCTTGCACAAGCAGAGTTTTCCTACAATAATTTAGTGAACATAAGTATAGGAAAGACACCTTTCGAGATTGTTACTGCAGTTCATCCCAGAGGTATATCAAAACTAAGAGACATCAGTAGAGAAGATAAAAGGAGTGTAGAAGTAGAGGAATTTGTAGAACATGTGAAGACAATGCATACTCAAGTGAAGCAACATTTGGAGAACATGAACCGAAAGTATAAGGAGAAGGTAGATGAAAATAAGAGACATAAGGAGTTCAAAGTTGGAGATGAAGTAATGGTATATTTGAGGAAGGAAAGATTTCCAATTTGCACATACAATAAACTGAAGATGAGGAAGTTTGGACCCTGTAGGATTTTGAAGAAGTTTGATTCAAGAAATGCATAGGAAGTGGAGTTACCAGATGGCATGGGTATATCACCTATATTCAACATTGTAGGTCTATATCAGTACCATGAAGCAGATTTTAGTGAAGATAGTAAAGATAAACTGGAAGAACAACTTCCTAAACAACAATCAAATGAGATAGGAGAGGTTTTGGATATCAAAGATGGAAGGAAAACTCGTGGAAGACAGTACAAAGAATATCTTGTGAAGTGGAAAGGTAGACCAGTGGAGGATTCTTCTTGGATTTCTCAGGCTAAGGTAGACTGTATTGGTTTCCCTTTGGCCCCAACAAAGTGAGGGACTCACTTTTCATTAACCTCGGATGTCTGATATAGGAGCATCCTTGGTTCTTGGAAATCTTGCATCAATCAAAAATATTTTTGTTCAGTTTTGTTCTTGTTCTTGTTCAACTTGGGAGATCTGGTATTTCTTCGTGTTTGCTCACTAGATATCGCGTACCTATGTTTTTGTCATGGACATGTTCAATTACCTTATTTCAATTTTTCAGCTCGATTGGATCTTTTTTCGGCAAGTTATCGCTTCTAGAGTATGTGACAGTTTTTGGAAATGGCCCTAGAATAATTTCAAAACATAATGGCTAGTTGAATCGATCGTGGATCTTTCCCATGACTTCCAGATCCTCATGGTATTTTTAGATTTGTTTCATGGAGTTCCCTTGACTTTACACTTAGGTCCACACTTCATCATGCACATCTACCATGGAAGAGTTTCAGATTTGAAGCCGACCTGTTCTTGCACACGTTACATTTTCTTCATTGGAGATTGTAATGATCTTTGGCTGACGCGGATTTTTCTTGACCCGCGGATATGATATAAAGCTTGTAATGAATCATTAGGATAGAAATCAATCAAGATGAAGTAGAATAGGATGTATATAGAGTCGATCTATAGGATTTTTGCTCACATGTATGAGCACTGTATTTTGAGCATATTGTAATCAGGCCAGTGAGCCAATCTATACGCCCGGATGTGGCCGACTATATGTAATTGGATTTCATGATAATAAGAATGTGTTAATCTGCATTTGTCTCTAGATTTTGTGTTGCTTTTGTTGTGTTACTCTTGCTGCACGACCCAAATTGTTCTCTTTGAGGACCCTCCTACCGTGACTGTCATCGCATTTCAATTAAGGTGCTCTAAAAAATGATTTCTTTCCAAGTTTTCATAATTAAGAACTTTGATTTTGGTGCATAAAAAGAACAAACACAAAATGATTTCCTTTTTTTTTGACGTGCGCTTGTTTTTACTTTTGTTGACCAAGGTAAAGACCAGGATTGATTACTTAGAAACACTCAGATATGGGCTTAAAAATGAAAAAAATATTATTTTTGTCTTGCACCATTGCTATCTTAAGTGAATGATATCTTGAATACTTCATATTGGTGCAATTAAAAAGAACAAGTTGTTATGCTTTTATTCAAATATTTTTAGGGATAACATCACTCAAGGTGTTTAACAAGAATCAACCTACTATGAAGTGTATGTTGTGCGTTCAGTGATTGGAAAGCTAGATGGTTGTCTTCTCCCCTCACACCTTTTGGTGATCTTGGGTGAGTGAAAACATCTTGAGCTTTGCACCTTTATTTTCAAGCATACCTTTTTAGAGGGCCTGCCTATTGAGACACATCCCGTGCTAGAGAACTCATAGGCGACCCAAGCGATACTTTCGTTCTGGATCGCTATATAAATAATTTGTGGGTGTGAGGAAATTCCATCATCTCGTTGGGTTTTGTTGGCCTATGTTAATGTTTAGTATCCTTGTGATGCGTAAAAAACCACAAGGGCTAGGAGGTTCTTAATTGAGAAAAATATCGCATGTATAGGGGCTTAAAAATAATATCTGCAAAACATTACTAAGAGCTAAATTTTCTTACAAGCTACCCCTTTATCCAAAAACATTCTTTGAAAGTGGTGCATCAAAATTTACTTCTGAGAAGTTACTTGCCAAGTCCAACTACATGCTCACGCCATAAGTTGCATGTAAAATCATCTCTTCAGAGCATGAGGCAAGCCTACCTAAAAGAATGGTTTTTATCGACTAGTGTTGTAATTGCTTGTTTATGTTAAACTTTCCAAATACATTCAAAACAATTTGACATTAAACTATGTGCTTGATCTAAAAAGAACACATCCAAACAAACACTGAACATGATGGTTGAGCCGCAAACCCTTTGAATTACTGTATTCTTTTTAGAGGAGCCCTATATTTGCACTCCTTCAGAGGATTTTCCTTAAAGGTTTCCAAATGTTCAGGATTTTATTTCAAGCTACATTGGTCAAAGTAAAAATTTGGGAACTATGGCTTGGGTGTCATGATTCCACAACTTAAGCTATAGACATGAAGGTCACACAAGTCCATGCTTTTTGATTTAGTCCAAGTGTTTTTGTATCAGTTGCCATACTCCAAACACAGAGAAATTAAGGAAGACACCAACTTAAACTTGCAAAAATTTGGAGAAAGATTGCTCAAACTGGAAACAAAACACACAGAGACCACCTTTGCACAAAATTCTGAAGCAACTGTCATATTTTTGAGTAGTTTCCAAAATTCCATTGCATTTTCTCTCTATTTCAAAAAATTCATTGATGCAAATCAGTTATATTTGACAGAAACTGAGCACTTGCTATGGGACCTGTGCATTTGCTTTTATTTTCTTTTGAGAAACCAATGCAGTTGTCACATTTTTTGAGTAGTTGCCAAAAATTTATTGCATTTTCTCTCTGTCCTAGAAAAGCCACTGATGAAAATCAGTTGCATTTGATAGAAACTGGGCACTTGATGCGAGACCCGTGCACTTGCTTTTATTTCCTTGCATTTGCTTCTAAGAAACTGGTGCACTTGCTTCCAAGATGCTTGCATTTGCCTAAAGAAATTTTCTTTTGTCTGAGTAAGCATTACATTTGATAGAAACACATAGCAGTTGCACTTTCTTCTCTAAACCCAAGCACTTAACACATTTTTGGCCGCACTTGATAAATCTGGCTGTTTTTTCTCATAGTCTTGTGCATTTTCTCAGAAATCAGTGGTATTGCTTTATCCTATTGAAAATTAGGAAAAACAAACCAAAGTTGTTTACAGGATCCATGTTTGAACAAAACAATTGTAAAACTAGATAAGTCACATAGTCCCTCATCTATTATTTCCATCCTACTTGTTATAAATCAAAATCAAATAAACCACCGGGATCATTCCTTCACTTAGACATCTATGATATCAACAGTTACTTGGGACTTGTAGATAGTTCAAGTAAGCTTTGCCGCAACATATCCTCTACACAAGGAAGTGAAATATCGACCCTCATCCTTCAATATTTTGAGTTTTGAAAAGTAGCACCATTCCAAAACAACACTCAAACCTTAGGGTATTGAGCTTCATAGAAACCATCACACTTTATGACCATCTGGTGACTGATTGCTCTGGTACAACAACCAAATCTTGTAGCACCAATCCTATAAACCTTGTCTCACACACATTGAAGGTGAACAAATTGATATCATTAGCAGTTTAAGAACTTTCATATTTGAGAAGAATGAAACACCCAACCAGTGGAGAAACACGACACAAATCTTAGACAAAGAGGAAGAGAAAGCAAACATAGCAACTGAAAGACCCATGTTACCAACATCTGTTTGGAAATAGATATACATCCCTCATGCTTTTTGGCAAGAAAAATATCCTTAGGTTTTGCAAAAGCAAAATCCTTAAGCGAAAATCCATAATCCACCTTCCAAAGAACCGCCTTACATTTTTTTTTGCCAAAGCTCATACATCTTGAGAAGATATCACATCCGTGAAAATACACTATACCATTTCTATGCACACTTTTCAAGGAGGGGACCACCCTTAGACCCAATCGACTGCACTAGTACAAAAATAGAAAAATAAATTACTAAAAAATCTACTGAAAATTGGTCACATGACCATTAGTAGTTTATTGCCAGTCATTTATAACGTGACCAAATTTATGACTTAACCAATTTTAGTCATTTATTGGTTGTTTTGATTGATCGATTTGGTAGATATTTAGTCATTGATTGTTGTTAAGTGGTCATTTATTTAGTCATGGTAGCCATTTATTTAATCATGGTAGTCATTTATTTATTCATGGTAGTCATTTATTTAGTCATGGTAGGTATTTATTTAGTCACGGTTTAGTCATTTATTTAGTCATGTTAGTCATTTATTTAATCATGCTAATCATTTATTTAGTCATTTATGAACTAATACTTTCAGATGTGTATGTAAACTCCTATGAAGTTGAAAATGTTGTTGTTATTGAAAGATATAGAACTTTAAAGCTCTTATGTTATATTGGAAAAATTAAATTGAAACAATCATAAAACTTTTAAAAAATTGCTCAAAGGATTGAAACAACATTGAAAAATAATTCATTTATATAAAATATGTTACAAAGAACTCTATATATAACTTTTTGAATACAAAATCTTTCACAGTATGCAAACTGTTGATTTATTATACTTTTAAAATTGAAAAAAACTAAAGCTCAAAAACCATAAATGTGAATGCATGTCTTGAGTGATTCCATTGTTGCACATGAGGTGGGCTGTAAATGCATCTAATAAGGCATTGGTTTTGCATTTTCTCCTTGCTATGTACCTGTCCACAATCAAAAAATAAACATATTACATCATTTTAGGATGATTGATTAAATAATTAGATTCCTCTTCTAACTTTTCCCATTTTATACTCCAATAATAATTACTGAAAAATATTGCTATCCTATGATAATTCTACCCTCTACATATGTGGTGGGGATTATTTGCAACTCTAGATTTCTTCTAGTCTAAGAAGAAAAAAATGGACACACAACTCACATAGTAATTGGAAAAACCCAATTCACAGAGATTGCAAGACCGAACAAACCTTCAAAAACTTTTTAGAGATTTCAACATTAAAATTCAAACAACAATGCAAGATGTTGACTATTCTCAACAATGATAGGAAGATTAAATCGGTAGATTTTATTTCTCAAAGGCTTTTGTTGGTTACAAGAAATTCTATCTTTGAGGCAATGATTTCCTTCATGTTACAAGGGCGTTCAAAGCACACATATGCTAGGCATCAATGATCGACCTGATCACAAATAATTCCACCGTCACTCAAATGTTGTTTCTACTCTTCTCTCAGTCGATCAAAGTCACTATCTCCTAATTGATGCCCATGCTTCCACCATTCATTGCTTCTCAGTATTCCAACCCCTCTTTCTCCCTCAACCTCCAACCTTCAATGAAGATCCATTCTCTTCTTGTCAGCCTGAACCCCTATTTCATTTCCCATTCCTTTACAAATGTTGTCCCTCTTCAACTACCGAACCATCAACCATATTGCAAACTGTCGTCCTCCCAGCAGAACCGGCCACCAAGCTTAACAAAAAATTTAAGAAACAAATCACAATAAACAAGAAACTGAATCTACCAAACTAAAGACAAATAAACAAAAATGAAGAAGAAGGAGGAGAGCGATGCCCTACATCAGAGTATGTTTATTAAAATGAAAAAATCCCATAATGAGCACATTTAGGTTTTTACATTACCTTTTCGCTTTCCCCATCGCTATTGGTTTCGACTCCTCCAAACTCTTCCTCACACTCTAGTTCGGCTCCTCCAAACTCTTCCTCACTGGTATTCACTCCTCTGTTGGTGCGGGGTTTCTGCTAATAATGAGGTGGGCTCGGGCTATTAGAGTTTATTTTTTCCCTCTTAATTTTACTTTTCCCACTTCACTTTATTTTGAAATGGTATCCAAAATAAATATATTAGAATACATGATGTTGTGCTTATTTACACAACAAATATTATTAAATATATTATAATATTATATAATATAATATAATATTATACTATAATATTATATTATATTATATTATATTATATTATATCTTATTATATTGTATTGTAATATAATATTATTATTATATTATATTATAATACAACCCACTCTCAATTTGAAATATTTTTTTGATTATCAACTTTAATATCATATTGTCTAATTCTTATTTATGTGACTAATTATTTAGTCATTTTTATTTGTGTGACTAAGTATTTAGTTGTGTTTTTTACCCGATGATCAAATTAGTCACTTATGATGATCAAATTAGTCATTTATTTAGTCATTTATAGTTGTGTTGTAAAAATGAGTAAAATTTAGTCATCTTTAGTTGTTGTGACTAAAAGTGTTAGTCATGTAGTCATTTATTTGAAAAATTCTACTAGTGCTAGAACATTTCTATCTACACTTTGTACCAATAGGCCACCTTTTTTCCATAAGTTAGGAGTCACGAAAACAGTCACAAGACCTTGGCAGTTGTTTATGAAAACTACAAGAACACAACACATGAAAAACATGGAAGCAAGCAAGAACAACACCAACATCCCAACAACAAACACCATGAACGATGAAGATGGCCCATGGGGCTATAGACCAAGCGACCTTGAAACACCCCAAAAGAGACCTATGTACAGAGACACCTTCAATGAGGAAGAACTAAACCACAAACAAAAGGAGGTGATAAAACAAAACAATGAAAGGTTCCCAACCCAAATCTAATCCAATTTTCTAAGTTTGATTTCTAGTTTGACTTTGACCAACGAATAGGGAATTTGTTTTTTTTTGTTTTTGTTGTTTTATGAGTTTTTTTGTGATTTTTGTGGTTTTTTTATTTTTTTGAGGTTTTGTGCTTGATAAGAGCAAAAAATAAATAGATGACAAGGAACATAAATGAAAAATAAAATTACAAATTTTGACTTTTCTAGGACAACAAATGTAATTTTTAGAATTAAGGAAATTGAACCACCGATTACATAAGATTTACATACCCAAAAGCCAATGCTCAATTTATTGAATATCTAAATTGTTGGAACCACATCATGTACAAAAGATCTGATATAAAATCTGATCTACTCCTCAGTGGTCTGAAAAACCTAATTTCCAGCTAGGGTTTGACTAAAAGTGACTCCCAAATCATATGACCAGTTGGTGAATGCACTGAAATGGTGATATATGTTGATAAGAAGTCCAAATTCTAAATGCAAATTAACTAGTAATGAAATCCAATGATGCCCAAATGGAAACCTAGTGTAGATTTCCCTGTTTGGTGAATTGGGTTTTCATCCAATTCACTATCCTCCAAGGGATTTCATCTTTAGAAGACTTGTATGTTGTTGAAACCCTCTTCCAAGAGCTGAAACCTACAATTGATTTTGTCAAAATGAGAATAGAAGGCTCAAAAAGGAGCTCAACACATAGATTTATAACCTCCCATAGAATTTTTTATAAAAATCAATAAAATATTCCCTCTCAAAAAGCTACGCCCAACTTGAGGTTCTTGCCTCATCCAAAGAAAAGGGCCACTTTTAAAAAACAACTTGAGTTGCTAGGATGGAGGCACTTTTCACTATTCATCTTATGATTTTTTGTTACTATTCACTTTTACTATTCCATTAAAGTAGCTTTAATATTTTCACTTTATCCCTAGATTCACCAACTGAACTCCAACTGAAAGGCTCGCAAGGCTCCCAACTAAACATCACAGCCCTCAGTTGGGTCGCCTAACCATTTTGCTAACCTATGGGAACCCTAATAGTAGGCCAACCTCTACAACAATCTGAGTTGCCTAAATAAGGGACATTACAGTCCTCCCTTTATGAGATTGCTTGCCCCCAAGCAACTAAAAATTTGGATGTTGAAGTATCATCTCTCTTTCCCATGTGGCACCCTCCAACAACAAGTCCCTCCATCATACCAGATACTCTTTGATCATTCGACTACACAACCTCCTCTCCCTCATGTCAAGAATCTCTACAGGTATCAAAACTAATTGGACCTCCTCATCCAATTGGGGTAGAATAGGTGAAGAGGCAACATGTTGTCCCAAAGCCTTCTTCAAATAAGCTACATGAAAGACATTACGTATCTTACTCTCAGGAGGTAGCTCAAGCTCATATGCAACCTCACCAATTCTCCTCAATACTCTGTATGGACCATAAAATCGAGGCTTGAGCTTCTTCGCCCCACTCCTCTTAAGTGTACTATGTCTGTAAAGCTGTAGGCATAAGAAAACCATGTATCCAACCTCAAAGGTTCTCTCAACTCAATGTCAATTTGCATACATATTATGTTGATTTTGTGCATGTTGAATATTATCCTTAAGTGCATTAAGGATATCCTGATCTCTAGGCGCTTTGCTATCACCTAACGCCAAGTCAATAAAATATAAGTTATCATAACCATACAATGCTCGGAAGGGAGTCATACCAATCAACATGTGATATGTTGTATTATAACAATACTCGCCCAAATACAACCATCACACCCAAGCCTTATGTTGTTTTGAAACATAGTTACGCAAGTAACCCTCAACCCACTTATTAACTATCTCTATATGTCCATTTGTTTGAGGGTGTTAACTAGTGCTAGGTGTTAACTTTGTACCTACTAATTAGAATAGCTCTTGCCAAAAGATTCTCATAAACCTACTATCCCGATCACTAACGATGGTCCTAGGGAGTCCATGGAGCCTAAACACCTCATGAAAGAATAACTCTGCCACCTAAGATGATGTAAAGTCAATTGCAATAAAGAAGAAGTGTGCTAAATTCGCCATCCTATCCACAACAACATAAATGCAATCCTTTCCCTGAAATCTTGGAAGACCAGCAATGAAATCCATCGATATACTTTCCCACTTCTACTCTGGAATAGGCAATGGTTGCAGAAGACCTGCCGAAAAAGTATGCTCTAACTTTTTCTACTAACAAGTCACACACTCACATACATAGCATAAGACATCATCCTTGAGACCCTTCCATGAGAATCTATCTCTCACCTTCTTGTATGTCTTAAAATATCTAGGATGTCCTACTAATGGTGTGTCATGGACAATGTGTAAGATCTTATCCTTCAATTTTGATCTAGGTACCAAATAAATCCTTCCCTTATAGTAGATAACATCATCAATCACTGTGTATCTATCATCCTGAATCTTACCATCCATAATCTCACATGCAAACTGATTCTTGGAATACTCAACTAATAGTTGAGACTTCCAATTTGCTGAAATCTCACTCAAAGAGAAAAGTGTAGCAACTGTAGGCCTCCTAGGAAGTGCATCGGCAACAATTTTTTTTCCCCTTGACATAATCAATGTAAAAATAATATGTCTATATCTTGCTGACCCATTTCTATTGGTGATCATTAAGCTCTTTCTTCTCCAAGAATTATTTCAAATTGTTGTGGTCGGTCCTCACCACAAACTTCACACCTACCAAGTATTGTTGAAACTTCACCAAAGCATGCATAATGGCGAGCATCTCCTTGTCATAGGTGGAATATAGTCTTTCATTCTCCCTCAACTTCCTACTCTCATAGGCAATGGGATGGCGATTCTACATAAGAATCATTCCAATACCCTCTCTAGATGCATCGCACTCTAACACAAAGGGCTGAGAGAAATATGGAAGTGCCAAAATTGGACAAGTGCTCATGACCTTCTTGAGCCTATCAGATGCAATATGTATCTCATCTCTCCACATGAATGTGTCCTTATGTGTGAGATCTATCAAATGGGTTGCAACCTATGAGTACCCCATGACGAATATCTCCTATAGTAACCACATAAGCCTAGGAAATCCCACAACTCTGAAATGTTCCTAGGTGGTGGCCAATCAAGGATGGACTGAATTTTCTCCTGATGTACCTTGAACCCATCACTACCAATCACATTCCCCAAGTATAGGATCTTTGTAAGTCCAAATTCACATTTGGACATCCTGGAAAATAGAGACTATGCCTCCATCATTCCAAGTACCCCATCCAGATGCCTCATGTGCTCCTCCCAAGTCCTGCTATAAATCAATATATCATCAAAGAACACGAGTACATACTTATGCAACATCTTATTAAATATATGGTTCATGCATGACTAAAAAGTAGCAGGTGCATTAGTAAGGCCAAAAGGCATCACCAAGAACTCATAGTGCCCATAATGACATTTGAATGTTGTCTTATGTGTGTCCTCCTCACGCACACAAATTTGATGGTACCTTGATTGAAGGTCAATCTTCGATTACACTACACCATGAAGCCCATCTAATAACTCATTTATGCATGGAATATGATACCTATTCTTGATTGTTTTCTTGTTCAATGCACGGTAATCAATGCACATGTGCATAGTTCCATCCTTCTTCTTCACCAACACCACAAAAGAAGCAAAGGGGCTAGAACTAAGTGTGATGTGCCCCATATCTATTAGCTCACGAATATACTTCTCTATTTCATCCTTAAATTTCTTAGGATGATGATAAGGAGTAGTAATCATGGGATGGACACCCTCCTTTAACTCTATCACATGCTCAAATCCATGGTCAGGAGGTCTTCCAAGAGGAATATCACCCAATACTGCTCCATGTTTGTCCAATACTGTCTAGACATCAAAGTGGAATGGTTGGTCATCCTATGAAGAAGGTGACTTGGATGAAATGGAACATTGTACCGCCCACACCACATCACCATGTTTGAATATGGATACCATCCTACATGTTGAAACTACCATGGGCCCACTATCAAAAAGAGCCTTCAACACAACCTTCTTACCTCCAACTATAAACTCCAACCTCTATACTCTTAAAATCCTGCATATACCTGCCAAGTGACTATAACCATTGGATTCCTAACACTACGTCAATGTCACCTAGACCCACAACATAAAAATCATCAGCCAAGGTATAATCTCCCAACTATATACTAAGCTATGGAACTACCCTAGTGCACCTCACAAAAAATCCATATGCTACTGTCACACTGAAACCAGAAAAATCCTCTGCCTACAATCTTCACTTAGCAACCAGTCCCTCATCAATAAAATTGTGTGTGTCACCACTATCAACAAGGCAAGTCACGTGTTGTCCCTTAATCACTCCCTTCAAGAAAAAGGGATGGTATCTAGGGACTCCTAAAAGGGTGGAAATGACAAGATTGAGTGCATCCAATGCGTCACCCACTCCAAGATCCACCTGTGGGGCCTCTTGTTCATCCACACCATCGCTGCCCTCTAAATTTGTATCATGTATATGCTCATCATCCACATTAGACAAAACCTTAATAAGATTCACCTTGCCTTTCCCAAGGCATCGATGTCTAGGCTCCCAAGGCTCCTTACAAGTGAAGCATAGCTTCTTCCTCCTCAACTCATTATGTGTCTCCTGATCCATATTGGGAGGAGGTGGTGCACTCTTGTGATGTGTCAAAGATCTATGAAAAGGATTGGAGACCCCAGAAAACTTCTTATTCTACTGATAAGAAATAGGAGGTGGTGAAGTATCAAGGTCTAGGGTAATCTGAATAGCCTCATGTAAAGTCTTAGGCTTAAGAGCCTTGACTAAACCCCGTAACCTATCATGTAAAACCTCTATGAAAAGAATCACCACACATCTATCTGGAATCTTAGGAACCATAAAAATAGTGTGTTGAAACTCATTAATATAAGTTTCAACATGTCCAGTCTGTTGTAGAAGTGCTAAATCCCTATAGTACAACTCAACATCCTTATAGTCAAATTTGGCAATCAATCGCTCAGTGAACTCCCTATAAGAATGAATAAGTCTATGGTTTTGGGTAACCAAACCATGATGCCACCAATCATAAGCCACCCCCTCCAAGTGTAGCACTGCAAATTGAATAGCATCATCCTTAGGCATCGACTTAAGTGAAAGGTAGATGTCAAGCTTGTGCACCCAAGCTCGGGCAGTGATCTTCTCGCTACCATCAAAGGAAGATAAAGTGAGCTTGCTAGTAGCTCGATGGAGGTCACCATTATGTTGTTGTCTAAGCCCTCTATCACCATAGTTCCTCATGCTATCTCTATGTTGTGAACAATACTGATGTAGATGGAAATCCTCTCTAACATGATCTAGGATACGTACCCACTCATCACTCACTACCATAACATCCTAAAACTCCACACCCTCAAGTGGGTCAACTGGTGGTGGCTCATCTCTAGGAGGAAAATGGGATTGCATGGGCCTATCTGATGTACGTGGATGAGTCCTATCACGCCTAGAAGAACCAAGAGTATTTTCCATCAATGAGGGATCCCTACTACTCCCATAGCTACCTATAACTATAACAGACCTATCTACCCTATCACGTATGTCATGTCTGCCATGCCTATCCCTAGGTTGACCCAAATCCATCCTATCAAGGGTATTTTAAAGTCTGTCTAAAGCCTGTACAATCAGTGGTTGTGTATTAACGAGAGTTTTGAATAACTCACAATCAAGATATTCTTGCGGATTCTTCCTCTCCCTCAGATGGGGACTTCTACTGTCATCATGGCTATCTCCCATAGCTACACCCAAAATACCACTGTCAACCCCAAACTGTCTATGTGATCTCCTGCAAGTATAATATATGTGTGGCCCAGCCTCTCTAGGAAGCATAGAACTTACCATAGTGCCCTCAGGCCAGCAAGATCATGGATCTGATACCTCCAAAAGGTTCCCAACCTAAATTTGATCCAATTTTCTGAGTTTCATTTTTTATTTGATTTGACCAGCGAATAGCGAATTTATTTATTTTGTTTGTTTTTGTTTTTTTATGAGTTTTTTTGTGATTTTGGTGGTTTTTTGATTTTTTTGAGGTTTTGTGCTTGATAAGAGTGAAAAAGAAATAGATGCTAAGGAACATCAATGACTGAAATAAAATTACAAATTCTGACTTTCCTAGGATAGCAAATGTATTTTTCAAAATTAAGGAAATTGAACAATCAATTACATGAAATTTGTATACCAGGAAGCCAACGCTTCATTCATTGAATATCTAAATTTTTGGAACCACAACATGTACAAAAGATATGATATAAAATCTGATCTGCTCCTTAGTGGTCTGAAAAACTTGATTTCTAGCTAGGTTTTGACTGAAAATGACTCCCAAATCGTACGGTTGGTTGGTGAATGCACTGAAATGATGATATTTGTTGATAAGAAGTCCAAATTTGTAATTATCTTTTGATAAATCACTGCTGCAATCAATCCTAAATGCAGATTAACTAGTAATGAAGTCCAATGATGCCCAAATGGAAACCCAATGTAGATTTCCCTGTTTGGTGAACTGAGTTTTCATCCAATTCATTATCCTCCAAGGGATTTCATCCTCAAAAGACCTGTATGTTTTTGAAACCTTCTTCCAAGAGATCAAAGCTACAATTAATTTTGTTAAAATGAGAATAAAATGCTCAAAAAGGAGCCCAACACATAGCTTTATAACCTCTCATGGACTTTTTAATAAAAATCAATAAAATATTCTCTCTCAAAAATCTACGACCAACTTGAGGGTCTTGCCTCATCCAAAGAAAAGGGCCACTTTTTTAAAAAAAACTTGAGTTTCTAGGATAGGGGCACTTTGCACTATTCATCTTATGATTTTCCTTTACTATTCACTTTTTACTAGTCCATTAAAGCAACTTTAATATTTTCACTTTATCCCTGGATTCATCAACTGAACTCCAATTGAAAGGCTCGCAAGGCTCCCAACTAAACACCACAACCCCGGTTGGGTCCCCTAACCATTTTGTTGACCTACAAGAACCCTAATAGTAGGCCAACCTCCGCTATAGCCTGAGTTGCCTAAGGAAGGGACATTACAAAAAACCAGGACCTAAATAGAGTGGTTGTAGGGGAGGTAGATACAAAGGAGGAAATAAATGATGAGGAAATATTCAAACATTCCAACAACCCCAAGGTTCTCAAAATAATGGACGAATTGTTGAGAAAGGACCCAAACTCATATTTCTTCAAGTTAGCATGAAGTGGTGTTAAATTACTAGTGGACTTTAACGTAGAGGATCTCAAGGATCCCAATATTATTTCCTTAGGGGATAACTTAGTTGTGAGACAAATAACCGAACCCCCAGAGATTCCAAACATGCCACCCGTGTTCTCACAAAACAGTGGTCAATCCAAAGAAAACCCCTTGTTAAAAAAACCAACTCACATTAAACAAGCAACATTGGTACAACTATATCAAGGAGGGCCATCCTAGTACATATCAAAAAATAACAATTCCCCACCAAGATAGTACATACCAAAGAATAAAAATCCCCCACCAGGACAATACATACCTTAGAACACCTCAAATACCAACCCTTTCCAAATCAATCAGTACCATCAACAAAGTGGACCACAAGGTCCCCTTCCGAATCAGTACCAGCAATAAGGTGGACAACAAGGTCCCCTTCCAAACTAGCAGTACCACCAACTAGGTGGACCACAAGTTCCCCTTCTGAATCAACAGTACCACCAACAAGGTGGACCATAGGGTCCCCTTCCAAACCAATAGTACCACCAATAAGGTGGACCACAGGGTCCCCTTCCGAACCAATAATACCACCAATAAGGTGGACCACAGGGCCCCCTTCCATATTCATCCCATCAAAGAGGTGTCCCGCAAATGCATCAATAGGGTAACCTTCAGTTTATTCCTTCCCAACAACAAGGTGTGCCACATAGCACCCTTCTTCAGTCATCCCATCAACAAGGTGTCCTACAAATGCATCAACAAGGTAACTTTCATTTTAGTCCTTCCCAGAAGCAAAGTGTACCACAAAGAACCCTTCTTCATTCATCCCACCAACAAGGTGTCTCACAAATGCATCAACAAGGTAACCTTCAATTTAGTCCTTCCCAACAGCAAGGTGTGCCACAAAGCACCTTTCTTTAGTCATCCCATCAACAAGGTAACCTATTAACGCACCATTAGGGAAACCTTCAATGAACTTCATATCAACAACCAGGTGTGCCACAAGGCACTCCTCCCAATTCATCCTACCAATAAGGTAACCCGCTAGTACATCAACAAGGTAACCTTCTATATACTTCATCCCAACAACAAGGACCTAATCCGCTCTATGTCCAAAATAATTACCAAGGTCCAATACCCCTGTTATATCCCACTTATGACCAAAGCATGGTGGGACAACAAGGCTATTACATGCAAGGCTTACAAATAAATGTACTAAAAATGGAAATGGAACTAAAACTAGAGGTCATCACCCAATAGATAGCAGACATGCAGGAAAGAAAATAAAAGAAGACCTACACCCTTTAGGAAATATATCTATTCCCATTTGATTGCTCCACCACGACACTACCTTTTCCAAAGAACTTTGAAATACCCAGGTTTAACAACAAATATTAAGGAAGAGGAGATCTAGTAGAACATGTACGAGACTTCTCATTGTTATGTATTTAGGTACAAAACAATGACGCTTATCTCATGAGATTCTTCCCACGCAGCCTTATAGGTCATGCCATGGAATGGTTCGCTCATTTGCAACTAGGAATTAGAACCTTTGATGAACTGTCTAACAAGTTCATAAATCACTTCTCATTTAACATAGAGCAAGACGTCACCATAAAAGTTTATCCAAAATCAAATAGAATCAAGGAGATTCCTTTACCTCCTATCTACAAAGATGGAGACACAAACCAAGTCGATGTAAATGGCCCATTCCAGACAAAGAGTTGGTAGATATCTTCATCACGAATGTCTTGCCTGAAATAAACTACCAACTTACAATACTATGTCTCGTAGACTTTGAAGAAACAATCGAAAAGAGATTACATATGGAGAGATCCCTCATTGCAAGGGGAGTCCTTAAATTAAACAACTCAAAAGACAATCCCTCTAGTTTGAATGAGAAACCTAAAGTATGGGCCAAAACCAAGAATGTCACAAATGATGGAGTAGTTGATGCTAGAGCCCTATGGAATGCACATAACACACCTAAAAATAAAAACCACAGGTGGCACAAATGAGCTATGTTCCCAAAAATGCACAAAACAACCAAATTACCTATCCCAGGAACAATCGGGGAGAGCTATTAGAACCCATAAATTCCATAAAAAAACCCTAAGTTTTTCCATTATTTTCCATTTAAACCTTAAGGTTTTTTCCCATTTGGACCTAATATTCTCACTATCTTTTTTGTGAAAATGCATTCTACCCCATCAAAAATATTCAAACACATATATTCCTTGTGTCGCTGCTTTTCATTTCATTTTTATATTACTTACCGCTTTACCACGGCCTTCCACAAAGGGGCTTGTGGTATGGCGGTAGCGGTTAGCAAGCAGGCATAAAGTGCTTACCGCGCTACCACACATGGTTAAGTCATACACTGTGGTAGCGTGGTAAACAGTCAAATGCTCGGCAAGGACATGCAGTCAGTAACGGAGCAGCGGGCATAAAGTGTTTACTATGGCACCACACGCGGTTAAACCACAGACCATGGTAAACCATTAGCAAATGGCGGTAAGGCACCAACGAGTCAGCGGTGAAGCGATGAGCAACTAGTGGTTTGCAGAGCGACTACCGTGGTACCGTTGGGAGTCAATCCAGTGACCACGGTAGCGCGGTGGATAGAAAAGCAACCAGTGACAGGGAGATACGCAGTTACCACTATACTGCACACGGTGAGTGTGGAGATGGAAGTCATGATAGTCAGTGGTGGGACCCATCAAAGTTAGAGAGGTAAGGGTGATAAATGACCATGAGGAATAAAATAAATAAGAGTGATTAAAGTATTAGAGCTAAGCTTATGTACGAAATATTTAACTTGCCAATAAGGAAAATTATTTAAATATTTCATTTTTTACCAGAATGTAAACGGATGTAACAGAAAAATTGAAGGGTCACGACCCTTGGTTTGTATTGTATAAATCATCAGAAAATCAGTTGTAAGAAAGGAGGGGGGAGGAGGAGTCAGATTTTTCTGACTGGGAATGTAAAAATGACAGACCTTTTGGAAACATAATTAATGGACAAATTGTTTTGAACTGGTGAATTTCATTCTGTGTTCAGTTGTTGTGTTATAATTATTGATATTTCTTATCTAGTTATTTCCAATTTGCAGTCCTCTGATCGTTTAAATCAATATGTCAAGCATGTGTTTGGTTTATCAAGGTGTAATTTTTCACTTTGTGTGATTTCATTAATTGGTGTCTGCATGTTAGACTTAAATTCTTTTAATAAATCATAGTGGTCTTAGGATTTCTTTTGGATTGTTGAAGAAGAACTTGGTAGGAAAACATTCCAGCACTATTTATGCAAGCCATAAATTAATGAAGTCATGTGCCAATCATTAGGTTTCATTTTTCAAAGTTCCAAACAACTAGAATTAAGACAAAGAGGGAAAACACATAATTCATAGTATTTGACTCCATTGCCCATGTGGATAGAAGGCACTGATCTGCCTCAACCCAGAGAAAAAATTCATGAACAAACAAACTTATTCAAATCCTTTCATTTGTGCAGTAGGAGTAGGAGTAGTTTTAGTGTTTATGTCTATCCACTTCCATTTGCCATTATGGGTAGATTGTTGCATCAGGAAATTCATTTCAAATCTGCACCATTCATTAGGTTCACCCACCTAGGTCTAGCATAGCCTGAAGAGCTAAAGGTACAATTGCATCAATTGGCCTTGTACATTGGCCAAAAGTGTTGTAAGAGCTTGGCAAACTCTTCTAGTTAAAAACTGCATTTTTGAGATACAACAAGAGCAACAGAGGCAGTACGATCAAATGAGGAGGAAGTTCATAGTACTAGGTGAGTCACTTGAAATAGTCATACACAAGATAGTACAAAAAACCTCATCAAAACTAATGATCGCCCAAACTATGAGGAACCTAGCTTCAATACACTATGGTATAATGAGAAAGACTTGTGCAAATTCCATAAGATCAAAGGACACACATCCAACAATTTCATGCAACTCAAACATCTCATCCAAGACATAATAGACAAAGGGGAAGTGAATGTTAAACATCATCTTGGAAACAAGGACCTGCAAATATACTTGAACCCAATCCCGAACCACGCCAAAAGAAATGACAAAGGAAATGAACAAGAGTACCACAATGCTAATTACACATATGGCAATAAAGTTTTAGGAACCCTCTCAGAAGTTGATGACAATAGGGAAAAAATAGTGACTATATGAGGTGGAGACAACAGCTGTAAAGTAACCACCCATCGAGGAAGAGTTACAATTCAAGGAGTCCCACCCAAACCCACAATTAAGTCATAGAATAAATATAACATTGTGGAACAGTTGAAGAAAACACCTGCCCTAATCTCAATCCTAGAGTTGTTAAAACTATCACCCGCACATAGGGAAATATTGGAAAAATAATTGGAAACATCAGTCCCTAACGACCTCAATCCTAGTTAGTTCCAAGCCATGGTTGGAAGGATCACAAAAAGTAATCATTTAATATTTTCCAAGAAAGATCTACCACAAAGAACATTGCACAACCAAGCCCTCTACATCGAGGTTGGTGTTCACAAAACCATGGTCAAATGAGTATTGATAGATAATGGTGCAGGTTTAAACATCTATACCTTAAAAAATTTCAAAAAGTTGGGGTATTCTAATTATGTGATTGACAAAGGAAAGAGTATCATCATAAGGACCCACGATGACCTTGAAAGGAATTCTAAAGGAACAGTCAGGCTTCTACTACAAATAGGACTAACCATCATAGAAACTACTTGTCAAGTACTTGACCTTGAGCTACCATATAACCTCCTTCTAGCATTCCCTTGGATCCATGCATTACAAGTAGTACCATCGACCTTTCATCAGTTCCTAAAGTTTTCCCATGAAGGAAAAGAGGTAACACTATATGTTGATCATGAGCTTTTTCATTTATGTGCAAAGTTGGAAGAGAAGTACAATAAAACCCAACATGTGCTAGCAACAACATAACCTTCCATTCATTTTCATATGTTGACCCTTCCATTCTACCATCAACCTCAACCAAGAACACATCAAGTGAGCAACTGAAAATAGAAGCCAAGATTCAAGTACTTGACAAAGGTAATGGGAATTACCATTTCAACCAAGCATTTTGCATTGGCATGCTTCCACCAATGCCAAGAGTCTATGGAGGTCCAAAAGAGATCAAGATAGTGCAACTGATAACCAAGCCCATGATCTTCACTAGGTGGGGAGACATGAAAGATGAAATATTCGAGGACTTCTCATCCATGATCTACAAGGAGGACCAATAAGAACCAAAAAATCCACAACCCATTTTAATTGATCCTAACACTAGAGGTTATCAATTAGCTAAACAAATTGGATATCATGGAAGAGGTGGCCTTGGGCTACACAAACAAGGCCGATCAGAGCCTATCATAGTGGAACAAAGAAAGAAAAATATGAGACTACGTTATAATCCAAAAGACGTGGTTATTCCAAAAACTTGATGAACCTCTTGGAATAAATGAGAAACTTCTGCTAGTGTTAAGGCACTAGATATCTACCATATCATGGACAACGATTTACCCGTCAAAGACTTATTCGACAAAATTAGCGTTGAAAATTTCCCTCTCCAATATATCAAAACCATCCCCAACATCTATTACCATTCTGGAATGGACTCTAATGAATATGAATGAGATTCTCCTTCATCATCAAATATGATTCCACCACTTCTAGTAATGATGACCTGAACACCTAGTGGGAAAAAGATACCCATGCCATACTGACTATTTTTGCAACCTTCGTAAGCTTTGAAGATGATGATAATAGCCTACCATTCTGCTACCTCCAACTCATAGATTGGGGTCAATAACAACAGACACATATTCTAGATCAATTCTAGAATGAGGCAATCACAGAGTTCATGGGACTTCAAATAGACATACCAGCAAAAGATCACAAAGTAGGGTTTGTCATGGAGCTCGAATAGGACACATACTTTGGTGGAGAGATTGAATATTCCAATTGTAAAAATGAGAGAAAGAACACAAAATTATGATCCCCTAGAGAAAACCACACTATGGCTCTATCAGATCCAGAAAATAGGAAAATAAAGGATGCATCTGAAGGTGAAAACCTCCCAAAGGAACTTGATGATGGAGGTTTCAATCTCCCCATATCAAAATATCAAGAAAGATCAATGCTACAAGTAGAAGAAGCAGATTCCATAAATGTTGGCATAGTAGAAGACCTGAAGATAACATATCATGCGACATCACTTGATCCTGAAGAGAAAGAAAATTTCACAGCTTTCATCAACACTCAAAAGGTATACTTTGTATGGACCTATGCAGATATGCCTAGACTGGATCCAACACTAGTGGTACATCATCTAGTCGTCTTCCCCGGAGCAAAGCCTATCAAATAAAAACTCAAAAAAATGCATCCTTAGATAGCATTATTGGTAAAGGTAGAACTCAAGAAGGTACTAGACGTGGGTTTCATTAGACCCATTGATTATCCAAAATGGATATCCAATCTAGTACCAGTATCAAATCCTATTGGGGGCATTAGGATCTACACGTGTTTCAGAGACCTAAACAAGGCCTGTCCAAAGGATGACTTCCCATTTCCAAGTATTGACATGATCATGGATCTAACATCAGGGCATGAGATTCTATCCTTAATGGATGGTTTCTCCAGATATAACTAGATAAAGATCTCTCCAGACGATCAACACAAAACAACGTTTACTTGCACTTGGGGAACATTCTATTGGAATGTAATGCCCTTTGGTCTAAAGAATGTAGGAGCAACATATCAAAGAGCCATGACAACCATATTCCATGATATATTACACACCATCATGGAAGACTATGTGGACAACATTCTAGAAAATTCAATCAAAAGGAAAGATCATTTGTCAAATCTTGCAAAGGTGTTTGATCAACTTGAACAATACAATCTAAGACTCAACCCTAAGAAATGTGTATTCGAAGTTACATCTAGAAAAATGTTGGGATATATAGTGTCAAGAAGAGGGATTGAAGTGGATCCTATAAAAGTGAAAGCTATAATAGAGATGCCTCCACTAAAAACACTCAAACAACTAAGGATTTTACAGGGAAAGTTGCAATCCATTAGGCGATTTATCACCCAATTGGCAAAAAAAATTCACCCCTTCAGTCATCTCCTACACAAGGACATCACCTTCAAGTGGGATGGGAGATGCGACCAAGCATTCAAACAAGTCAAGGAGTAATTTCTTACTCCTCTTGTACTCATGTCGCCTATTCCAGAAAAGGAAATGATACTCTACATGTCTACCACACAAACAACCTTGGGAGCTCTCCTAGCCTAGCTAGATGATAACAACAAAGAAAGGGCAATCTACTACATCAACAAAACACCGATAGGCTATAAACTGAACTACTCACCCATAGAAAGAGTGTTCCTCTTAGTTTTGTTTGCAACACAAAATCTAAGGCACTATATCTTAAACAAAAAGGTAAAGATGGCTTCAAAAAGTAGACCCACTCAAATACTTAATAGCAAAGGCAACTCTAATAGGTTGACAAGTGGGTGATGATCCTGAGTGAATTTGATATAGAATATGTGGATAGAAGAGCCATAAAGGGGAAAATCATAGCAGACTAGTTGGCCGAAGCACCCATAGATGATCATAAGCCTCTCACAGTGGAAAATCTAGATGAGAGTATCTTGATGACATAATAGACAAGCCAATGGACTCTATTATTTAACGGGTCCCATACTCAACATGGCTCTAGAGTAGGTGTGCTATTTATCACACCACAGGGAGATAGTATACCCAAAGCCTATAGGGTTTCTTTCCCATGCACGAACAACATCTCAAAGTATGAAGCTTTGAACATAGGGCTAAAAATTGCTATTGAATGGAGAATAAAGGAGCTACATGTTTTTAGAGATTCTCAGCTAGTGATCAGATAGGTGAATGATGAATACCAGATAAAAGATGACAAATTTCTGCCATACAAAAGGATGGTGGACAACTTCAAGGAATAATTTGTTAGAATAACCTTTGAGCAATTTCCTCAGATCAATAATAGAGCTACTGATGCAATGGAAACAATAGGCTCATTGCTTGATATTCCACAATATATGCCTAAGTATGAGTTCCTCGTGGAATAGCTGCTCGTACTTGCATTCAACATCCCATAATCAAAACTAGTATGTGTTGTTGTTGGTCCTAACTCTCCATGGTACCAAGATACTTTTCACTATATCCATCATGATATCATACCACTTGACCTAATGACCACTCAAAAGAAAACCTTCACCCATAGAACTTCCCATTTTACCATATTAGGAGATACCCTATACTGCCATAGTCTAAATGGTATTTTACTTTGGTTCCTTAATGTAGAAGAAGCCCAAAAAACCTTACAAGAGGTACACAAAGGTATTTACAGGTCCCACTCTAGTAGACCTAACCTAGTCCAAAAGTTACTAAGAACAGGGTATTATTGGCCCTCCATGGAGCAGGATTGTATTCAATATTCCTAAAAGTTCCATCTATGCCAGCAACACAATGATCTGGTCCATTCACTAGCATAGGAACTGAGACCCATCACAACACCATGGCCTTTTCACAATGGGGATTAGACCTGATAGGCAAGATATCACCTGCTTCATCCAACGGGCACAAATTCATTATCACAACAACAAAGTACTTCACTAAATGGATAGAGGCAATTCCATTGACCTATATCATTGACAAATAGATATCAAAATTCATTTTGAATTATCTCATTTGTAGGTATGGAATACCCCAAATGATAATTACAGACAACAAAACCCCATTCAAAAATTAGGATGTATAAGAACTTTGTTCCCAATTTTCTATCCAGCATAGATTTTTTAGGCCCTATTACCCCCAAGGAAATGGTCAGGCTAAGGAATCTAATGAAACAATCTTAAAAATACTAAAAAAGGATGTCAATGATGTCGTCGTGATTGGAATTTACAACTAAACCCAACCCTATGGGCTTATGGAGCCAGCATCCAAACACCTACTAGTGCAACACCATTTTCCTTGGTCTACGGATCAAAGGTTGTCTTGCTTATTGAGGTCAAAATCCCCTCATTGTGAGTCTCATTAAAAGACATGGTTAGCAACAAAGAATACAAGGTATACAGGCTAAATGAATTAGAGCTCCTAGATGAAAAGCATTTGAGCATGTTAAATCATTTGTAGGTTTATCAGCATTGGATCAAATGAAGCTATTACAAGAAAATCAAAGATAGAAATGTTCAAATAGGTGATCTATTCCTCAAGAAAAATTAGAAGGTACAAATCAATCATGATGACAGGAAAATTTGAACCCAATTGGTTAGGCCTATTTGTCATCACAACAAGCTATGGCTCTGGGGCATATCAATTGGCTACTCCTGAAGGAAAAAATTTAGTTGAACCACTGAACAACAACCACCTCAACAAGTTCTACACATGAAGCATGTCAAAATACACTAGGAAAAAGGGTAAAATTCTAGAAAAAAATTGAAAAAAGATTTAAAAAAAATACAAAAAGCAAGAAAAATAGTAAAGAGAAATAAAATGTTCTTTGAGTGAAAACCACTTTGTGGCACTCCTAGAATAGGTACCGTAGTGAAAACCTAGTAAATAGGCACTATGTTTGAATAAGACTCACATCATTATCTATTGGTACTATCCACAACATCTACCCATTTGTCCCATAATAAAACATGTGTCCAACCGTGACTTGTTACTTATTGAGGAATGTAGTCTTATCTCCAATTGGGGGCAACTTCTTGAAGTTGGTCGTGGATTAGATCTTTGAATGTCCTATCATGGCCAAAACAACAAAATCAAAAACATCTGAAAAACAACAAAAATCAAAAACTTTCAAAAAAAATTCAAAACAAACAACATTGTTGGGTTATTCCTTCACTCAAACAGTCTAAGATATCAACATTTGCTTGAACCTGATAGCTATTTCAAGTATATTTCGCGCAACATATCCTCTAGACATAGAAGTGGAATATCAATCTAGATTATCAATGTTGTTTATCCAAAAATAGTTAATGCTTTGAGTCAAACGGTCGAACTACGTGGTCTCTATGTGTACAACATAGGCAAGGCTTAACAACCCCCAAGACCCTAGGTCAGTCCCCCTATTTTTTTATCATACATTATTTCAAAACAAATAAAAATTCAAAACCCAAAAATAGTCAAAAATTCAAAACCCAAAAACAGTCAAAAATCCAAAATCCAAAAACATTCACAAAATAGAAAAGGTCAAAAACATCCAAACCAAGCAAACTACGAGCTTCTGCATGTACAACATAAGGAAGGTTTATCTTTGATGAGCCCCTAAGGCCCTAGGTTAGTCCCCTAAAAAAACAAAAACAACATCATAAAAATTGAAAAGACTCACTCCATCATCACAATTCACAATAAACTTTTCACCCATAATAAATAAATCATCATCTTCACCCTTTGAAAAAACAAACAAAGAAAACAAAGAAAACATCAAAAGCTATAACTTTCAAAGAAAACAATCACAAATATTTGATCAAAAAATAAACAGCAACAAAGCCAAGTATCAACTACATATCTTTTGACAATTCACCAACAACATCCTAAGATATGCCTTAACGGATCCGTTCCTACGATAGACATGATAAAAAACGCATAATAGTCCTGAAACCTCAAACAGATATGGCAAGTGATACTACAACTTTGTTTTTATCTTTTTGCAGTCTTACTTTTATGATTTTTTATTGACTCATTCCCAGGATCTCTCAAGGATGTCCATAAGGATTTAGAGAAGAATGAATGGGGGAAATTGAGTGTCATTTCGATTTGATGCTTGTAGGATATTTTGTAAAACTACCATGGTGAATACTTGCTTTATTGAGTATATGAAAGTTGTGTTGAAATAATTTGTGAAGTAGTTGCATGTTAGGTGTTCTATACCTCTTTGTGTAACTGGTCTGAAAAGTTTTTAACACAACCCAAACCATATACATTAAAAAAAAAATTGTATGTCTGGTATGGGAAAAGATACTCTTTGTCTGTAGATTCAAAGTCCACATAATGGATAAAAAGTCACCTTGGTCATTAATACCCTGGTGTATTGTATTTTTTTGCTACATCAAATAGGATTGTTCAAAACTGCAAAGTTTCCAAGCAAAGAAAAATCCACATCAACTTCTCACAAAATCAAATTTTTATCCATCATCAAGTATTTCTTCTAATTAACATCCATCCTGCATAGCAATATCATTACTCCTATATCCATCCTGCATCCACAATGTCGTCAATACATATCATGATAATAAACCAATAAAAACATCATGTATCATGTATATGGCATACATCCATCATAAACGTCATATATTTGAATGATATATTGATCATCCAAAATAAAAACATCATATGAAGAAAAGTATGATTCATCCATCCATATCATATGCATACATCAACAACATACATCATCATACATCGTCATCCATGAGCATCACATATGCATAAAATAAAGTTGAATCGAAGAAGGTATATCTCATATATATCATCATCAAAAAAGGGTGAATGTCATAAGTACATCATCATCAATAAAAAAAGTTTGATAGGATGATACAAAATCATAAATATATACAAGGTCTTGACTGGGCCAATGAATATATATACAAAAATCATGTCTATAATATGTCTTCAAGTAATGAACACCATGAGGATCAAGTACAAAAAAGTAAAACTGCTCAACAGGAAGGAAAAAAACCCTATAGACCAGGATGCAGACCACCAACTAGATCAGGTTGTCTAACAAAGTGACCGCCCTCATTGCCACCACATTGCCTGTAGCACTAGGCTCTCCAAACCATGGATGCCAAACAGCCCTAGGAACAGTAGCATCATATAAGGTCTGATAATATGTGGATATTTGTAATAGATGGTCCCTCTCTACTTTGAAACTATCACCCTGCCCTGAGAGTATCTCTCTCCACTATAAGCAACTATACTTGAGCCTCTATAGCATGCCATCAACCACTCTCACTATCTCGCTCAACCCTAAAAAATGTCTACCTAAGCCTCTGTGACCTGTCACCACACTATCTCTATGTCTCTAGTAGAAGTCATCTAAGCTAACACTATACCTCCATCCCCAAGTGGTGGAGGGGGACCCATAACATATCCATGACCCTACACCTGAGGCATATCCTCATCCTAACCACAATGTACCCCATCATGTTGGGCCCTATCAAATTGCTCTGTAAGAACCCTAATACATTGTTGCTCCTTGCGATGACTTGTAATACCTGCTCTATCCAAAGTGATATGAACTCAAAAACAACAATATTTATGTCTACCTGGTGACCCCATACATGGACCTCCCTAGTGGTCCAACCAAACTAAGCCTCATAAGTATCAGGAAACCATCCTTGTCTCTCTCCAAACTGATGACATGCCTTGTCTAGTAAGTAATGCTCTAGCATAGAATAAGAATGACCAATCAACCATCGGGTCTATCGATAGTAAAAAAGATGCTCGGGATCCTTCAGCCATGCCTCACAGTCCATATAAGGTCTCCACACAAAACCTAGCATATCATCGAAAACATACTGCCAATAGGGAAGATCCTCGGGCAAGGTGTAGTGCAAGAAATATCCATAACGATATGAGTATAGATCATCAGGAGTACGATCCTATATCCCATCAGTTCAAGCAACTGCAATGTGCTCCCAGGCCCAAATATGCAAAAGAGAAACACTTGTGGAAATAGATTTCCTACCCCAATACACAACCTCATGAAAATCTCTATAAAGGTGGGCGAGAAGACACAGACCCCAAGCATATTTGGTCCCATGCTTGAACATACCCTCAATGCATATGCCCCATCCAATGGGGAATTGATGACCTCTCCTATCAGGAACAACTAGTCCTGAAATCAAACCACATAGGAAAAGTGAAACAAGGTTTGCACTACCAGAAAACTCAGACAAATCAATCTTTGACTTGTGCACCTCCAAGTGTCTAACACCTAACACACATCACATCGTGCGGGTATCACGTTGAACATGATATGTAAAGAGCTTGTCGTGGATAGGAAGGCAAAGAATCCTCCACACATCCTCGAGGGTAACGGTAGCCTCTCCTATGGGTAAATGAAACAAAGACATCTTTGAATGCCACCACTCCATGAGTACAGTCATCATCACTATGTGAGTCCAGATGAGAGGTATGTAACAGATTTAACATAGTCCAACCGCATCTAAAAAGTCTTTCTCCAGATTACCAAAATGGGCATTTGAATCGAATAAATCCCATGGTCATCTCTCCCTCGGTTGTGGTTTGGGGACCACTTGCAATCATTTTAACCCACAATGTTAGGGTTTTGCTCTGAACATGTGAAGCAACACAAAATGTCAAAAATAAATGATCACAAATGATACTTAGGATGACAAATAGGAAAATTCTACTTGCAAATGCAAGAGTTTAAGTCAAGTGCACAGATTCAAAGCAAATGCTACTTGCAAATACAAGGGTTTAAGTCAAATGCAAAGATTCAGAGCAAATGCTACTTGAAAAATCAAGGGTTTAAGTCAAATACAAAGATTCAAAGCAGATCCTACATTCAAATGTAGGGGTTTAATTCAAGTGCAATGGTTTAGAGCAAATGCAAGGGTTTAAGTCAAGTGCATAGATTCAGATCAAATGATACTTGCAAATGTAAGAGTTTAAGTCAAAAGTGAGGGTTTAAAATAAGGGTGAGGTTTTAGAGAAAGGGCAAGAAAATAAAATGCAAGGGTTTAGAGAAAGGGCGAGCATCTTTAGCAAGTGCAAGGAAGCAGTCAAAACAACAAACAAATGCAAGGTTTTAGAGAAAACGTGAGGTTTTACAACAACTACATGAAATAAGGGTGAAGTTTTAGGTCAAAGGCGAGGATCTTGAGAAAAGGCAAGGGTTTTGATGTCAAGTGTGAGGTTCCTGACCTAGCAACCATGAGGAAAATGATGCAAATGCTTTGAAATCATCAAAAAATTGCTATTGACTAAAGGAACTTTATACACGCAATATGAGAATGCATCAAGATGAAAATGAGAAGTGAGAAGGTACATACTGGACCACCGACACCTACGGGCTATCCAAACTCTCGAACCAGGGCTGAACGATGTGGGGCTCCCTGAATCCTAAGCATTGCTCCTCAACAATTGACAGAATGAGAAATCCAGAGACAAGAATTAGCTATAGGATCAAAGCACAAGGGAGCCAATTAGAAGCCTAATTTCCTATATCAACCCTCAAAATCCCCTAATTTCACCTAGAAAACCCTAATTTTTACTTAGGGAACCTTCCTATGTTCAAATTAGTATATCCTAGGAACAACGAAACAACCAACGATGGACCTATAGACCTAATTCTTCACCCTAAACACATCTAAATTGAATTAGAACAGTGTCGTGAGCCTGACCTCAAACTCACAATTTTCAACCAACCTCTCGAGGGGGAAACACAGAGTCCTACCATCATTCCGTTGAACGTCAAGGCACAGTGGGGCAATAATTTTTTTCAAAAACTTGATCTTAAAAATATACTATTTGAAACAAAGCAACCAGTACTTTGAATCAAAGAGGGGCAAAATGAAGACATGTGAAATTGACCTAACACCTATCACACATTGTAAATGACATTATCATCAAAACATCACTGCATTTCACATCAAACAACATAAAACAACATCGAACGACACTAAACAACATCCAAAACCCTAATTTCCTCTATTAATTGAATAATACAACATTATTTAATTAATCCACTTTTTCATCATTTTTAACTAATTAGATAAATTTCATTTATTTAATAAAATCTTGAAAATCCTATTTTTGGTATTAATTGAATAATACAACATTATTTGATTAATTCATGTTTCATCATTTCGACCAATTAAATAAATTACATTTATTTAATAAATTCCTAATCTCACTTTATTTCATCCTGATTGATTAAATAATGCCAATTATTTAATTATGTCGCTAAATCACCTTATTCCCCTAAGTTAATTGAATCATTAAATCATAATAAATTACAACACTTTCCCTCCAAAATTTGAATAATTAAATCAAACTATTCAAATTATTCATCAAAAATCAAATCAAGCTAATGCAACTTTGTTTGCAAAAGTCAAACTTGATTTGCACATTCAACTCCAAAAAGGAATTAATTAATTAAATCAATTAATCAATTATCCTCACTCACTTTCTGATTGAGCAAATTACGATTGTTGAGTGAGAAATCTAGTTTGTTGACTGATCAATCTAAATCCTGACTAGCCAATTTGTTCCTCAATCACACAAATTGTGTAATCTACTTTTCACAATCTATTCATGTCTAAATCCTCTCAACACCTTTCAACCGTTGATCTTGATTCAACATTGTTTAATCTTGATTGTTCATTTCGAACCTCATTTTCTATATAACAAACCTCTTTCCTCACAAATATCGATCAAAGGGTCAACATCATTTGCACAACAAAGTACTATTGACATTCACAACCACCATTAGAGCTTCAACATTTCTTCGATCAACCAACATCAACATCATTCTTCAAGATTTTGCACACAAACTATGGAGGCTTCACAATGATACAAGCAATCCAACATTAGGCGAACACACTCTAATATGAGATGGGTAACAATTTTGTTTTTGTTCATTCATTTGTTTATGTGTTGCATTTACATGTTCTTGAATTTAGTAATCTTAATTGTTCATTTCGTAAGTGTAGGATTAAATCTAGATTAGTGTTTTTGATCTTAGATTAGATTCCAATTTCAAACACATTTATCTTGTTTGCATCTATGATTTCCCCCCTCACACAGGATGTCTTCCACATTAAACAATGTTCATGCATTTCCCATAATTTCATTAATAAATTCAAACATCAATAGGAACTTTCAAAACTTAAAACAACATAATTAAAACATGCACTTTTAATGAAAAACCTCACAAATCTAAATCAACCTTTATAACATATAATTGCCATGCCATTTTCTATCATGAAATATCCCTTTACATCTATCAATTGTCTTAAATGAGATGTGTCATTCCCTAAACTATAAATGATCCAAATGCATCTCTTTAGTCATTTTCACACCATGGCAAGAGGTAACACTAATGTGTCATTTGTTAGTCGCTTTGTTTGTTTTTTTCTAATTTATTTTTTGATCTTTTAATCTTTTTGTTTAGCTTATCTTTTGACCAAAACTATGCCTACTCAAGTTTACCATGACCTATTTATATCATTTCACTCTTTGAATGGTATGCATTGAGGCAAGGTCTATTGTTCATGTGTACCATATTTGCTGATTTTCCTCACCAAAACCACCAAGGTCAAGTACCTAGTGATATATAGAGAACTTCTTATGTTTGTTGGTTTTTTTATTATGGACCCACCAAGAGTGTCAAATGCTTTGTGAGTGCTAAGGAATCCTCGTGTTTGTTGTTTTCTTGTGAGTTATTCCATGTATTGGATACATTGTCACATTGGTCTTATATACCCTAGTGCGTAATAGCCAAATGTTTATATATTAAATAAAGGCTACTAAACTCAAAGTCAACATAACTAATCATCATAATAAATCCATCATCATTTCAATGATAAACATGCTTCTTGCATCCATGTTTTAATTTTTCTTCATCTTTTTCTTTTATTTTTCTTCCATCATTTTCCATCCTCTATCTACTTTATTCTTTGCATCTTCTTTTGAGAGCTCACTTGTGTAATTTTTGCACTAGTAACCTAATGAGGGGGCATCAACCATTCTACTAACTAAATTTCCATTGCTTATTCTACCCAGCTAGGGCATATCATCACTTTCTTCATCTCTTCTAATTTTTATTCTTATTTACTTTTATTTTCTTTGAAACAATGTTACTTCAAACATTATCTTAAACAAGGACAAAATGAAGACACTAAAAATATTCTTTTAATCATCAATCATTTATTAACATAGTTATTAAATACATTATTTATAATTTACCATTAATAATTATCTCATTTATTAATATTAGTTATCATTATATTATCTATTATTAAATAATATGTTATTGTTTAATTGATGTGAACTAATTATCAATTTTTATAAACTAATAAAATTTATAATTATTTGTTCTCAAGTTAACTCATTCTTCCAATTAGTAATTTCTTCTTATTATCCACTTAAAAGATCAATAAATTCATCATTATCCTCTTAGGATATTGAAATGTAAATTCTCCATAACTAGTTGATTTATCCCCTAATCTTTGATAAATCCTCAACATTGATATGATTTTATAAAGGTTATAAATTCATTATTTCTCTCATCATTTTCATATCAAGTATTTTATGTAAAGTTACTTGTCGCTTTTATTATCAAATTATTATAGTGTTATGCTATTGAGTTGTATCCACATCAATTATGAGCAAGTCATTCTAGTGTGCTCGATCGTAAAGTTTTCAATTGGATTTGATAATAGGAATTTAGTTTCTTTGTGATTTTGATTCCTTTATTTTGTGTTTCCAACACCCCCAAGAGTAGAAGGATGGTGAATTGATCGATAAGATGGGACAAGTCAAAGAAGGCTAGTAAATGGAGTGTGTCAATTTGAGAGGAAATGAGAAAGGGATATGAAGAATGAAAGGTGAAGATACAAAGTAATGAGATAATGAGAAAGAGAGGAAAACAAAGAAGGGGGAAGCTAAGAATATTAACCATCTACTCAAGTAGGATTAGAAAGAAAGAGCACGATGGGAAATGTGGGTTAATAAATGGATTAGGGGATGGTAGAAAAGGATGAGGAAAATGGAGGAAAGACACATATTGAGATATGGTGATAAAAATATGAATGCACCTAAATAAATGGGAAAGAGATGCCCCAATGAGAAAATGAAAATAAAGTAAATAAAAACCCATAGAGCCATCAATAATAATGTCAAAAAAAACCTTGATCAATACTATCATTCTATGTGGGTGGAGTTAATCCTAATAGCATATAATAGTGAATAACATATGGATCATCATCATTGCATTTTTATAGAATAAATAATTATCAAAATAACAACGAAAGTGGAAATGAAATAGGAATGCAAGGACAAGAAACTAAGAAACAACAATCTAGCATAGTGAATCCAATGGAAATTATAATCATGATAGAATATGAAGAGGATCAAGATAAATGAAAAGGAGTGAAGGGAAATGAAACATATAGAGATAATAGAGAATAAGGTTTAAAATAGAGGGTGTATTAAATTAGAAATTATCAAGAAAAATGATAAGTGAAGGTGCAAGAGAAGAGTAAAAAATTAGGACAAGTTAAAATATGTCAAGCATAAGCAAGAGTCAAAAAGTAGATTAATAGATTTTATATTGAAATCTAAAGTTTATGCACCAAGAAAACCAAGAAGTTTGTTTCAGGCCATCCTTTTGTGTACACTATGATGCCTAATAGAAGTTGTTAAAAGAAATTAATATGAATAATTGGTATGTGGTATATGGTGTAATGTGTGGATGTTAGAGAGTAAAAAGTAATAAAATTCTTGTCATGACTTGTTTGAGTATATAGGCATCAAAACCAAAGACTTTGAGAGAGGAGAAAGAGTCAATTGTATAAGGGGATCAAGAGATGGAGGGAAAAAGTGGATATGATATGTACTAGTCCATTCCTATGATGCGTACTAAAAAAAGAGGGGAATAAAGTCACCCTTGAGCAAAATCTCATCTTAGAATGACTCATAGGTGGATCAATAATAGAAATGGAGAATAATAAGTAGGAACATATTGAGCTAGTTGATTGATTAATATTTTTTCCTTATATGTTTTATAGACTTTCTTGACACTTTTTAAATTTGCATTAAAAAATTGCCTTTGAGTTCCATTTATATGCTTTGAAGCTTGTCTCTTATGCTTGCATTATTTTGTTATTTATTTTTTATTTTTCTTATTTTTGGGTCCATATTTTTACAAGTATGGACATTAACACAAATTTTGGAGCTAAATTCTAGATGAGGAAAGAAAGGCTAAAAAAATTTGATATACTCTAAGATTCTAGGGGTTTCTAGTGAGTTTTGGGTATTGGGAAAAATAGAAAGATAGAGAAAATATAGAATTTCTCATGGGTTTCATACATGGAATTGGGTCTTGTTTATGGAGGGAAAATGCTTGAGTGGAATAGATATAGTGGAAAATAATGCCAATGACTAAGTCAATAAACTCATCATGGAAAGAAATGTAATAACAGAGAATATAGTGAAAGAGAAGCAATGTGGTAGATATGAGTAGTGTATGTGAAGGGTGGATATGTGAAAAATTATAGGAATATATAGGAAGATAGGTTTAGGAAAAATTTTATCATGTTTGTGCATAAACTAATAATGTCATTAGTGAGACCTATCAATCTATATAAAAAACCTTAAGTATGCTAGTAAAAAACAGTCAAATAAAATGATGAAAACATGCAAGAGAATACATAATGAAAAAATAGTATAATAGATGAGAGGGACAATATGAAAAGGGGCCAAACTTTTTTCAACATGAAAATGGATGATAAGTCTCTAATACTATGAGTTATCCAAAAATTTATCAAAAGATGAAAGGAAAATATAGGAAACAAGATAAAGAAGGAAAACATATATGGAAGATGCATATGATAAATATTAAAATAGGTGAAAACAAGAGATCACAAGACATAGGGGAACAACCAAAAAAGTGTGTACAATGAATGGATTAAAAAAGGGCTAAAATTCCAAGATCCAATAGGTGGAATTTTTTTATCCATTAAATCATCATTTAAAATGGAGTTGTTGGAGTCTTATTTTATATGCCTCAAAATGTGAAAAATACTAAGTCCTTGCCCACCTTGTTGTAGTTGCCTTATTTTAACCTACCATTTATAACTAATCTAAGATATTTTAAATGGTTATCTATTTTTCAAATTTTTGAACCTAAATATTGTCCTTTTTCATCCCTTGTGTGCCTATGATGTGTTTATTGTTCAAAAATCCCAAAAATTCTAAGTGTGGGGCATTTTTTGGTCATTTCTTTATGTGTGGGGGAGTGGTTGGAGTTTCAAAGTTTCCCTTCCCAACATCCCTTTTTGATTTTCCCTTCCTAGTATACCTTTCCTTCTACATCCACCGTTTTCCTTTGTCTATATCAAAGTATCAAGATTTCCCATTTGGGGCTACTTTTCATAAATTTCATGCCTTCACCCATTTTTCCTAGTCAAATTTGTTAGAGTTCTTGATCCTAACATCCCCTTTTTTGGAACCTACGTTTCCTTTTCCTTTGTTGTATTTTCATACTTATCTTACTATCATTCTTTCCCTCTAATCCCTAACTTCCAACCCTTTACACTAAATTTACCTTTTAGAGTTAGAGTTTTGGTCATACCTTTACCTAAGCACTACTTCCTTAGTATCCCCAATCCCCAACTTTCAATTTTTTCTTCTATATACATTTTCAAAGTCATATATGTGAGAGTACTTCTAATATGCTACAAGGTAATAGGTATTCTTGACTCCCAATCCTTAACACTTTGCAATGAGTTATGTCATCGAAATCAAAAATTTAGGTTTAGATGTTTCCTTTTTTGGGTACTTTATAAGAGGTATCCCTAAATCCTTGACATTGGTATGAGTTATAAAAATACCATAATCCTTGACATTTCACACTGTTCACTGTTTTAGTATTTTGAGTTCTAACTTACCCCAATTTTCATACCTTAAGGGATGAGTTCATTGGTACCTTTGATCCTTGATTCCTGATAACTTTCTCCATATGTCCTTCAGAGTTGAAGATGTGGAGATAATCTTACGTGTTTTATTTAAGCATGAAGTATGCCTTACTCCTTATCCCTAATCAAGTTATGAGATATCCTTGACCCTTGATCCCTAAAACTCTAAAACTCTTGTATTTTACACTATTTAATCCGACCTACCTCCTTGCATGACCTAGAGTGCTAATAATGACCATATTTGATGTTGCAATTACTCTAGAAGGGTTTCTACAACCAAAAAATAATTGACCATCTTATTAGCATGGATTAATGTACTTTCATTGGTGGAGGATTAAGTAAACCATGCCATTTTTAATACAATGATGTGTTAATGATATGAATGATTTTCATGCAAGTTTTAAGTCACAATTTTAGAAGATTTTATGATATCTTAATTTTCCTACACATAACATTAATGATATTTAATTTTAAATGGATTTCCTACACTAATTATATTTGGTCCAAGTTAGATTCCCAAGTGCATTTAGTGTAAGGTTTTTGAAGGCAGATATCTAAAAGCTAAATGCAAATTTTATCAAATAAACCATAAATAAAACACACAGAAAAATAACACAGAGAATTTAATGTGGTTCACCCAATGTGGGCTACATCCACCAAACCGCAGCCATCCAATGATTTCATTAACCAGTGTAAAACCCTATTACAATATCGCGAATAATCGCATTTTCTTATCATGCTGTAACTCTATTACAAACCCCTTATAACCAGCTTTTTAGAAGCTTTTGGATTAGGGTTATACAAAGTTGGGGTTTTCCCCTTTTTGGTGATTTTTCCCTTTTTCGTTAATTCCACGAAAAAGCAGGAGAAAAAATTTTCTTGGTAGCCCCCGAACCCCCACCCAACCCCAGACCCTGACGAGGATACATGAAGAGTGTATACTATAAAATGATCAATCGCCATATTCCAACAATCTCCCACTTGGAGACCGATCAGGCTCCACACCAAACATTCTCCCACTTGGAGATTGAACCTGGACAACACTGCTACACTTACAGCTCCCACTAGAAATAAGCACCTTGGACCCTGCTGCTTTGTTCTACTTTAATTCAACCTTGAAGGCCAACCAAAGTTGAAGAGGAGCTCAACTTCTCCCTTATCACTGCCTTAGTAAACATATCCATTGGATTTACATATGTATGTATCTTTTCCAGCTTTACCTGTCCATCCTCCAACACTGACCGAATGAAATGATACCTCAATTGTATGTGTTTGGTTTTAGAGTGCAAGGAAGAATTCTTTGCAAGATGTATAGCACTCTGGTTGTCTGTGAACAAGTAATTTTTAGCCTATTGTTTTCCCAAATCTTCCATGAAAAATTGCATCCATATCATCTCCTTTGTTGCCTATGTGGCAGCCACATACTCTGCCTCTGTGGTGGATAAAGCAACCACCTTTTGCAACCGAGATATCCAACTTACTATTGTACCACCAATGGTAAATACATAACCTATGGTACTCCTCCTGGTATCGATATCCCCTACCAAATATGAGTCAACATAGCCTTTTAAATATGTATTAGAGCCCTCAAAACATAAATGTTTATCTGATGTACCTCTCAAATACCTGAGAATCCATTTCACTGCATTCCAATGCTCAATTCCTGGATTACTCATATAGCGACTAACAACTCCTCCAGCATGTGCAATATCTAGTCTCGTGCATACCATGGCATACATTAAACTACCTACAGCTGAAGCATATGGTACCTTGGACATTTTTTCTTCCTCCTCTTGTGTCTTTGGACACATATCCTTAGTCAATTTGACATGACTAGGCAAAGGTGTGTTGACAGCGTTTGCATTCTCCATATGAAATCTTTGCAACACCTTTTTAACATAATCAACCTAAGATAAAAATATATATATATATATATATATATATATATATATATTTCCTATCTCTTGTAATCTTCATACCAAGGATTTGTTTTGCTGCCCCCAAATCCTTCATAGAAAATGAATTTGCTAACTGTTGTTTTAACTCCTTTATGTGATCCATGTTAGACCCCGCTACAAGCATATCATCAACATATAAACATAAAATAATGTAGCTATCTTCACCTAGTATCTTAAAATAAACACAATGGTCTGAATTGCACCTGTTGTAGCCTTGCTCAGCCATAAAACTATCAAATTTAAGATACCATTGTCGAGGTGCTTGCTTCAAGCCATATAAGCTTTTCTTCAATCTGCACACTAGTTTCTCCTTACCTTTGACCTCAAATCCTTGTGGTTGTTCCATATAAATTTCCTCTTCCAAATCACCATGGAGAAAGGCATTTTTAACATCAAGTTGTTCTAAATACAAATCTTCAACAGCCACAATACTTAACACAGTACGAATAGAGGTCATTTTAACAACTGGAGAAAATATTTCATCAAAATCAATACCCTATTTCTATGCAAATCCCTTTACAACTAATCTGGATTTAAATCTTTTCTTACCTTCATCCTCCTCTTTCATCCTATAAACCCATTTGTTTGCTAAAGCCTTTTTACCTACAAGCAACTTGCATAATTCCCAAGTCTGATTTTTCAGCAAGGAGTCCATTTCTTCTTCCATTCCATGCTCCCACTGAACCTTGGCATCCACCTGCATAGCTTCATGATAACATTCTGGTTCACCAACATCAATTAATAAAATAGAGTACAAAGAGGGAGAAAATCTATCTGGAGGTCTATTGAACCTTGAAGATGATCTAACATTCACTGGAGTTTGTGGTATTTCTCATTGTTGTTGTTGCGGAGCATGAGGATCCACTGAAACTTCATTGTTTGGAGTATCATCCAACACTGCATAATCATTTTCTTTCTTCTCATGCTGCTGCAACTAATCTTTGTACAACACTTTCTCATTGAATATGACATCTCTGCTTCTCACAATTTTCTTACTTTCAAAATCCCAAAGCCTATAACCAAATTCATCAATGCCATATCCAGCAAATATACATTTCCTTGATTTTACATCAAGCTTGGTTCTATTTTCAGAATCTATATGTGCAAATGCTTCACAACCGAAGGTTTTCAGAAAAGAATAACTCACCTTCTTACCTGTCCATGCTTCCTCTGGAATACCACAACCCAAAGGATTAGATAGACCTCTATTAATTAAATAAACAGCAGTGTTTACAGCCTTTGCCCACATGTTTAAAGGCAACCCAACATGCAGTCTCATAGTTCGTGCACGCTCCATTATTGTTCTATTCATACACTCAACCACTCCATTTTCTTGTGGAGTCCTTGGAACCGTTTTCTGCCTACGAATACCATTAGAGGAACCATAATCTTCAAACTCTTTGCTGCAATACTCACCACCGTTATCAGATTTGAGACATTTCAACTTTTTACCTATCTCATTCTCAACCAAGCTTCTCCATTTTTTAAAAGTTTCAAATACATCAGATTTCTGCCTAATGAAATAAATCCATACCTTCCTAGTTGCATCATCAATGAATGTGACATAATAATGAGAGCCACCGAGAGAAGATACCCGAGCTGGTCCCCATACATCCGTATGCACAAGCTCCAATTTATCATCTTTCTTTTGTTTCCCATCCTTGAGAAAACTAACTCTCTTTTGTTTTCCATAAACACAACTTTCACAGAAATCCATATTAACACATTCTAGACTTGGTAAAACATTCTTTGAATGAAGTACTTTCATACCTTTTGCACTCATATGCCCAAGTCTATTATGCCATAGTGTTGATTCAGAATTCACAACAACTATCTGATTTTCTTCCTACTAAACTATAGCAACTATTCCTGAACATTTATTTTTATCTACAATAGCTAAAGTAGAAGGAACAGTATGACCTGTACAAAGATATAAGGTTCCTAATTTCACACCTTTTGCTACCACTAAGGCAACTTTTGTAACCTTCCAATTTTTATCACTAAATGTAACAACACAACCTTCATCATCTAGTTGCCCTGCTGAAATTAAATTTCTTTTTAGCTTTGGAACATGCCTTACTTCATGTAGTAGCCAATGATTCCCATTCTGCAACTTAATCTTGATTCTTCCCTTTCCAACAATCTGACAGGGTTCATTATCTCCCAAATAAACCAGCCCAAAATCCCCTTGGACATAATCAAGAAAATAATTTCTATGGGGCATAGCATGAAATGAAGCCCCTGAATCTAACACCCAAGAATCATTAGCATTGTCAAGAGAAAGAATCAAAGCATCCTCATCAGATTTATTACTTACCACATTTACCTCTTTATTTCCTTCCTGTTTGTCTCCTTTATTTTTTCAAGACCAACAATCTTTCTTTACATGACCTGCCTTACCATAGTACCAGCAATCCCTCTTGTCTCTAGATTGGGACCTTCTGTCCCTTGATTTTCCTCATGACTTCCCACAACTCCCAAAATTGTTTTATCTCTTGTTTGTTCTGCCCCTGCTTTCTGCATTCAAAACACTGCCTGATGTGGATGTTCTACCTGAGCTTTTCCTATGAATTTCCTCGCTCAAAATAACACCAACAACATCATCAAATTTCAATGTATTTGAACTAGAAACAGAATTGCTAACAGCCATTACCAAGCTATTCTAGCTTTCAGGCAAAGAACACAGAATCAAGAGAGCCCTAACTTCTTCATCAAAGTTAACTTTTATAGAAGTTAATTGACTGGTAACCGTATTAAACTCATTCAAATGATCAGTAACTGATCCACCTTCTACCATTTTTATATTAAATAAACGCTTCATAAGAAATACCTTATTCGAAGCGGAAGGCTTTTCATATAACTTTGTTAGGGTTTCCATCAACTCTAGAGTTGTTTTTGTTGTTGTAATATTGAACGCCACCGATTGTGCTAGGCATAAGCGAATACTGCCAAGTGCCTTTCTATCCAAAATATCCCAATCCTCATCTGACATTGTTGTGGGTTTCTTGGTTTTCCCTTCCAATGGCCGCCATAAATCCTTCTGATAGAGATAGTCCTCCATCTACATCTTCCATAACTGATAGTTCTGCCCATTGAACTTATCAACCTTCAACTTACCCTCGTCTGCCATTGCTCCCACTTAACCGTGAGACTCCCACTCAACCGTGAGACTTTCCTGCAAACAATAATCGAAAAACAACCCACTCTAATACCACTTGTTAGGTTTTCGAAGGCAGATATCTAAAAGCTAAATGCAGATTTTATCAAATAAACCAGAAATAAAAAACACAAAAAAATAACACAGAGAATTTAAAGTGGTTCACCCAATGTGGGCTACATCCACCAAACTACAGCCATCTAATAATTTCATTAACCAGTGTAAAACCCTATTACAATATCATGAATAATCGCATTTTCTTATCATGCTGTAACTCTATTACAAACCCCTTATAACCAGAATTTTAGAAGCTTTTGGATTAGGGTTATACAAAGTTGGGGTTTTCCCCTTTTTGGTGATTTTTCCCTTTTTCGGTAAATGAAGAGTGTACAGTATACAATGATCAGTTGCCACATACCAACATTTAGGTGACTAGATGAAGTGCTATAAATATAGGTTCTTTAAACATCAAAAGGGTTGGTCTTTGTTCATGCTTTATATTATAAGATCTAAAGTGTTGAGGCTAATCTGAGTCATGATATAGACTTGCATTTTATTTTATGTATGGTTAATGTAGAACAATATTATTTGTGTCAAATTTATGTGATGGATTTGTAAATATTTCTAATAAATCAATTTATGATAGTACTTATGTTGACATTTTACATGTATCCACCTCTATTTTAGTTCTTTTTAGGATTCAAGGAATTCTTGGATTCACATTTGATATTTTAATATCAATTCTTAGTTAACTTGCATCCAAGGTGTGCTATAAAGTTATTCTATTTGTGTATTTATATGTCAAAGTAGGAACTCTTTCAAGACTAATATACAAGGCATTTAAATTTTTTGTGGATTACTTAGAATGTGTGTATTTTTGGGGATATGAGGGTATTTAAGGGCCTAAGCTCTGAAAGGTAGGGCCAAGTACATTAGGCTCATCTAAATATTATGATTTACTCTATCATTGTGGTTTTGTCTAGATTTGACCTTGTTGCTATAGGAATTGACATCGATTTGGTAGTTGAAGCTAACCCTACACATTTTTAAAACTAAAAAATAATATTTTTATTACCAATAAATTATTTACATTTTCATGTCTTGTCATTATGCACAATCAAATATTATAATTTTTTGTAATACTCTTTGTGAACTTGTAGTTGATGAAAGCCAGTAGAGGATTTGTGTATAATCTATTTTCATAGATTAATAATGTTGTAAGTGATGAAAAGTGAATGAATCTATAAGAATTATTGATTAGTTTCCATCTTGTGATGCATCATATAACATGGCTACCATGAATAAATAGATATATGTGACTTGGAGGAGCAAGAAACCTACATAAAGAAGTATTTTCATGGCTAGTTCTAGGGTGTCTTTGTGATTAGATTCATATTTTTTGTGTAGTCTATTAAATTATGTTATATTTCAAATATATCTAGGACTGCCCTCCCAAGCTTGGTAGGTACCAATGTGCAAAGGAGACTTATCCAAATCTTATTCATTAACATTTTCTAACCCTTTATTTGAGCATAGGTTTTTCCCTTTATCTGGACTAATCTAGTCCCCATGTTTGAATATTATGGTAAGTGCCTTAGAATTAGGATTATTATAAAAAATAACACCAATATGAGTCACTATAAAAATAATTAGCATTTACTAGTAGAGTGAAGATGGATATGATAGGTGACACATTAGAAATAAAGATAGTGTGGGGTGGAGGTGGAACAACATTAAGATATTACGGAGAGGGAAGAGAGAGGAGTAGAGGAGAAATCTAAGAGGGGACGGTTATAAAGGATGGTCCGCAAAGAGGGCATCAAGATGAGACATAAGAATATCATCAACTAACATATCCTAAGGTGAATGAATAATGAGCTCATATCAACTAGATAATGGAGGATGAGCACGAATTGAAGTATGAGAGAAAGGGGAGCATCGTGCTTGATGACATGGAGGAGAAGGATGATGTGAAAATGGAGAAGGATGAAGTGAAAATTGAGAAGACTAATGTGATGATAAGGAAGGATGATAAAAATGAGGAAAATGATTATGTATAGAAGGAAAAGGATGAAGTGAAAAAGAGAAAGGATGATGTGAATAAGTGAGCACTACTAAATTATCCTAGTGTTTTTGATAAAGTAAGCAGCATTTACAGGGTGTTGTACCCTTACACAACGAGCCTTAAGGGCCAAAAAAGATTAAGTCCATAAAGCTAACAGTAAGCCAAAAAGGAACAGAAACAACAAAAAAATAGCACATCGAACACGGATAGACAGCAAAAACACAAAACACAGACTCAGGAAGCAACTAACTGGCATTGTCCTAGTTTTTGGATAGGAGGTCCACAATGTCGTCCCCGACCCAATCTTGATTCTCCTGGGAATTATTGCCCTCCAGCTCATCTTTGATCACTATGGACAAGGTGTTGGTCACGAAATGAACCATCTTCACCATGAAGCAGGTCAGACCTCTGAATCTTTTTTCCAACACGTCCATCTTCTCTTTCAGCACACGAAGCTCCACACCATCATCTACAGTCTTCGGGTCCTCGCCAGGCTTAGCTTCTAGAGGCTGCAAAGACTAAGAGGCCGAGTTCTCTTTCAGAATGTTTTTGTTGTCTGGGATAGTATGGGGCCCCTCCACATTATCATCCTCTTCCTCCTTGGTATCCTCATCCTTATACTCCTTGTTGTCCATCTACTCCTCCTCCGAGTCCACAACAATCTGCCTTTTTTTGTTGTTTTTCGCCAATCTCCCAGACCTTCGGATAGTAGTCTCCCCTCTTGTCATGACCGTGGCCTCCACAACCGTATCACCTTTAGAGTCTTTCCCCACAATATTCTTCCCTTTGCCCTCTTTCACCATTGGCTCCAATAAACCTTTTTTATCATCTTTGCCTTTTTTCTTTAGGGTGGCTCTGTAAGCAGACTTGGTCGGGATGGCCTTGAGCTCACATAGGCTAGCCACGGTGCTTGTTTGCACATTACCCATACCGCCCTTAATTTTTTTAGCAGCATGTTTGGGTTTGGGGTTTCCAACAGTACCCAGGTTGGGTTTTCTAGAAGGGATTTTTGATTCAGCAGGGGACATATTAGTGACAACAAGGGGTTCAATCTCTTCGACACGAACAACAGAAATGGCTCTAGGAGGACATAAGGCCAAATGAAAATGGTAGAGCCTCATGATAAGCCCCTGATGGAGAGGCAAAGGTAGAATGTCATTCAGATTAAGACTGGTCATTTCTTTACATTTTTCAACTAAATTCTCTAGGTCTGTAAGCAGAAAAAATGGAAAACTAAGCAGGATTTTGTGCCTAAGATGATTCAGCAGGGGAAAGTGATAGAAAAATTAGGTTTTAAACCTACCTTCAAGCATGACATACTTCATAAGGGCTAAACACACCTGGTCCCAAGGCTGTGGAAGGGCCTCCCATTCAAAGCCTGACTGGTTGTGGATCAACTCCTCGTTCCCCACAAAAAAAGCTTTCATATTGTCATTGTCAGGATTCTAAGTATGGTTCGTATATTTCTTCCCAATGCACTACATCCTAGTAGCTTGCATTATCACCTCTTCGCTAACTTCAAAAGATATGCCACCTAGCGTGACCCTTCGATCCTTCCAGGAATTTGTAAATTGACCAGACAGGTTAGGGTTGTGGCCCACAAGATTCTCCATGAGTGGAGCAAGGCCACCCTCAACACAGATATGCCAAGGGATTCTTACAGAATTCTCCACAATTGTCAAGCTCAGTCTAAACGCGATCACCACCCATGATATTAACCTACATAGGAAACCAAAAAAATTTCAAAAATAAAAAATTAGAAACACCGGCAGAGCAATAGGCTTTCTCCGCATGGTAGATATGAAGGAAAAGAATGCAACGTTGGATAATCACACCAGTGTGAAGATCACAAGCATGAAGGGAAAGATCACCTATCATACACTTAATGATGTCATTAATGTGAATCTTAAGGTGATGGCGGCTAGCTAAGTAGGATATGATGGGCGAGCAGGGTTTTTTGGCCACATTGCAATTGCACAAAAAATTAGGAAGGGTGGTCGCTTGGCCAGATTTAGAAATTTCAATGTAAGCATGTTTAGAAGGCAGCGCTAAACTAGCAGGATCGAAAGCACTAGCAGTGAGCTTTCCCTCATTATGAAATGTCACATCTAAATTTAAAACCACAATCTTGAGGAGGGCATGATGAATTAACACAATCCCAAGGAGAAGATATCACCAAGTACGGCCCCTCAAAATCATAATTGTCACGTACATGTCAAATCCCTTCATAGAGCCACCTCCATTACCCACATGACTAACTTTTAAATTTGAATTCTGCCACTTGTATGCCACCTCAGCATTAGAACCCATCCACCAGGCCCAAAGAACAACCAAGCGGACCCCCCAAACAACACCCATCAATTGAAGATTTGAAATCATCATAATAAATGGGTTTTTTGTTCTTTCAAGATGAGATCTTGAATCTTTGGCGGTAAACTCCCCATATTTCTCCAACATTTAGAGTAACCCCAAGAGGTACCACAATTAGCCAATGCATCTGCCACTTGGTTACCCTCCCTAAAGATGTGTGTCACTCTTTTTCATCTTAGCTTGGATAAAAGGAACCTTATATCCAATAGGATATCCTTCGTACTCCACCCAATCAGTCTGCCAAGATTCATAGCATCAGTGATGGACTTAGAGTCCCCTTCAATGTGGAGGTTCACTATCCCCAGAGAAACAACAACTTGAAGGCCCATTATCAGCGCATGAGCCTCCGTGACAATTGAAGATTGGAAACCAATACCTCCCTCAAACCCAGCAACCAGTTCCCCCCTAGGGCCTCTAATCACTCCTCCAATACTAGCCTTTCCCGGGTTGCCCTTAGCAACCCCTTCAAAATTGAGTTTGAACTAGCCTCTGTCCAGAGGCTCCCATTTGGTATTTTTCCTGACCAGGGATTTCTAATTTTCGAATGAGCTAGCTTCTAATTTTTGGTGCTAGGCCTTGGCCATTCTTATTTCATAATCAAAAGGTCCCTTCTCCGGAGGTTTCCCATTGAAGAGGGAGATTTTTTCCTCAATAAGACAGACACCGATACCAAAAACTTCCCTAGGACTCCTCTCAGTATTTCTAAACACCCTGTTATTTCTTTCCTTCCACAAACACCAATCAATAATAGGAGGGACTTGGTTCCAAATTTCTCTGAGTAATGGGTGGATATAGGGACCACACCAGCCCAAAATTAAGGATATAATATCTTTGCACATGGCCCAAGAAACACCCAGTCTTTCAAAAGCCATACCCCAAACTTCAATAGCAAATGGACAGTGTAACAATAAGTGGTTAACAGTTTCATCACTGCATTTACATAATAAGCATCTATTGGGGATATAAAATCCTCGTTTCCTCAAGTTATCCTGAGTAAGAATCCTATTATAAGAGGCAATCCACCCAAAAGAAATTAATTTTAGGGATCATATGGCGATTCCATATCTTCTTCCAAGGATCAACCGCAACACCCTAGTTTGTCAGCAGAATATACGCCGACCTAACAAACAAATCCCCCTGTTTGTCAAAGGTCCAAAAAATCTCATCTCCCCTCTCATAGGAGGGAAGCCTAGTAAGAGAGTAAGTTCTGGAGAGACCTAGCCAGGCAACAAAGGTCTTGTGAAAGAGGATAGCAGAGAGCGAGATCCTTCCACACCCTATCTCCTAGAGGTTCGAAAACATAATCCCTGATATGGAAACCAAAGTACCTCTGGGCCAACCTCTTGTGGTTCCTGAAATTAGAACTTTCCAGGGGGATATCAATTGACCACAAGTCTTCCCAAAATCTGATCTAATTACCATTGCCCATTTTCCATTTAATCCCACTTCTGAGCAGGCTCTGTGTGTTGCAAATGCTCCTCCAAGCTAAGGAGCCCTGGGGGTGAACCTCCAAGAGGCAGCTGATCAAAGTGCTATTTTGAAGATATTTGGAATTCATTGTTTTGCACCAATCCATAATATTCCTTATCTGATCCCATCCCACCTTGGCCATCAAGGCCTTGTTAGTGTTGACAATATCCCTGATCCCAAGGCCACCACAATGTTTGTCCTGGAAAACCTTTTCCCATTTGACCAGAGAAAATTTATTTTTATCTTCAGTCCCAGATCAGAGGAAGTTCCTTTGGATTTTTTCAAATTTATCAGCAATGTACCTAGGTATCTTAAAAATAGAGAGGAAGTAAATTGGTATTCCTTGGAGAGCAATAGTGAGGAGTTGGATCTTACCAGCATGGTTTAGGATGGAGCCTTTCCACTCAGCAAGTTTCCTTTGAATCCCTTCAAGCACCGAATTCCAAAAGTCGGGGGTGACCTCCTTAACCGCAAGAGGGAGCCCAAGGTAAATTGAAGGGAGAGTCCCACTCAAACATCCCAGAACCACAGACATCTTGGCTTGCAAGTTAGGTGTACTGTTAAAGAAATAAATCATGCTTTTATTATTGTCGATGCTTTGACTAGAGTAGGCAGCATAATTGTTAAGGCAGGTTTTCCATTTCCTAGCTTCCACCACAAAGGCTTTCCCAAAGAGAAAGGTGTCGTCCACAAATTGTTGCACCACAATCGGGTCCAGGGAAAAAGCTGCTTTGATTCCCCTAATAGATCCCGCCGACAGCAGACCAGCAAAGTTTCTGCTCAACACATCGGCTATCATGATAAAGAGGTAGGGAGAGAGGGGGTCACCTTGCCTGATCCCTCTACCAACAAAGAAAAACCCAAAGGGGGTCCCATTGACCAGAACAAACATCTTTATTGTAAGTGGATAAATGTATTGGAAATTCAATTAGATATAATCATGGGAGGGACCATGAGAATATTTTGAGAAGAAGATGAATATGAAGTAGGTAAAAGAGGTGATTTTTTTAAGGAGAAACCAATGGTGGAGAAGAATATGGTTGAGACCAAAATTTTAATTTATAAAAGGAGATGGAGATGGAAATTATTGATGAGGTAGAGGAGGAGGTAAAATTTTGGTCATGGATGGAGGTCTACCTCGTTAAGAATGAGTAGTGGGAAGACAAGAGTGACTCCTAGGATGAGGTGAAGGGGTGGGTATGGTTTCTTAAATATCAAATGAAATAAGGTATATGATCTATAACTAAATATTGGTGTGGCTAAATAACATTAAAAAAATTAACATGTGGGTGATCCCACAATACTAGTTTACAATTTTTGGGCAAACTGGACATTGAACTGATTTTTTTACACTAAATATTCACTTTCGGGCTCCTATAGCAGCTAAACCGTGAGAAATTTGAAGATGATGCAAACTAGTCATTTGTGACATTTTGTCTATAGATTCTAAATATAGTTTTTTCAAAAAAATTTGAATCAGATTGCACTTCTTTTTCCATCTCCTTTGAAAACTAACTTTTAAAAAAATAACATTTTTAAGGAGTGACACTCACCGTATACAACATAACTTTTTTTGTATGATGGATAAAATTTGAATTTTTTCGAATTTAGATTTTTAACTATGATATATAGCACTTTAATTTGGTTTCATAGTATTTTATTGAATATTTTTTCCTTAATCAAGTTCCAAAGTCAAACCAATTACAATTGAAACATAGGCGGACTGTAACTTTTTCTATATGTATCGAATTTTTTATTTTTTTTAAAGGATCAAGGACATCAATACCCACCCTGAACATATTTTTTAAAATTTTATTTTGATAATCTACTATTTTTCCACGTGTAGAATATAGAACTTAATTTTTAGTGAAAAACCTATGTTTAATAAAACTAAAAAAACACATACATAATAAAACAAAAACATATTAAAATTATATCCGTTGGATAGCTCGTTCTGAGGACTACCATGATCATTTGAAATAAAATTTAAATGAATTCATTTGATCCCCCAAAAGGTAAATCAAAAGTGATTTTTATCAGCATTTTGATAGGTGTAAAGGAGACTTCATTGTAGGTATGGTTTAAAACTAGAGGGGTTCTATCCAAGGGGATTTGATCTACAGTGGTTTGATCAAACCCTCTTCAATTGAAATCATTAAAATGGAACTTTTTAAGGCTTAAATCATTATATTTTAAAAAAATATGTGATTTCAACAAAAATCAGAATCTCTGAGAAATTGTAAACGAGCTTTGTGGGATCACCCATGTCAATGATTAGGATTACCTTTGAGGAACCTATGTTTTAATGCTTCATAGTCTACATATTGTTGAAAATTTTATAATTGTGTTGAGGAGGTGCACCCTTAGAATTATGAATGAATTGGTCTATATTGAAGTTGGCCTTGTCGTAGATTAGTTTTAAATTAGTTTGGGGTACATAGTAATAATATTATTGTCATGAAGAAAATTAAGGCATCGATGCACCATTGAGGGGACAACTTTGTACTTGTGTAGCCAAGGCCTCCACTATATTGGGCTTGATTTCAATGGGTAAAATTAGACTTTCTAAATTTTCCATATATGTACCATTATAACACTTAAGAGTTACTTCCAAGTCTAGGTATGATTCGTGGCGAGCTCATATGTTATAAAGATCGTTAATGAAAATATTAAAGGAACATGTAGGGTCGGTCATGATTCCTCCACAAGACTCATTAATAATCATTACTGACTATGCCATCAATGTATAAGGAATTATGAATGTTGTTATTTGACATCTCTTCATTTGTGAATGTGATAATGGGAGTGTTAGTAGATGAGTTAGAAGACATAGAATCCCCATCAATAAGATGTTTATTAACCATGTCTAACATGTCCTTGAGTGAAAATTATATTTCTTGAGATGTTTATAAGGTTTTTTCTATGATTTCATGTGAAGAAAGATAATTATTGATGGGTTCAATGTTGTTTGAGTTACATGGAAGGGGATTGGTGAAAATGTAAATATCTTGGTTTAGGGGTGCTACAAAAGGGTCCCCTTTGTCATTTATGTTATCTATATGAATAATATTGTTGTCTATTAAGACTTGAAGCTTATTTTTCAAGGACACGCATCTCTTGGTGCCATGGTTGTACACACCCTATGATATTGGAAAATGTGTTGGTGTCTTTCATGTTGTTATTCTTGTTTGTTAGTGTGATTGTAGAGGACTTGCAAACCTTATTCATCTTGGTATTGTAGTCTCTATGTGTTGCATATAAATATACAAAATTTACATTTGTAGACACAAAATTATCTTAGCATCATTCCATAGTAACATTTCATCACCACTAATTAATTAAATAACTATAAATTACTTAGTTTATCCTATCCATCACAAAATAATTAAATAAATATGATCTAATTAGTCTAATGCAATGTCATATTTAATGGAATAATAATATTATTTAGTTACCTTGATTTCCACCTCACACATAATTAAATAATATTACCCAATTTCTACTTCACATGGACAATTAACTTATATAATATTTTTATTATTTTATTTATGTATATTCCCCCCCCCATCTCAAAATAAATGTATTTCCCTCTCAATTTTTAAATATGATCTTTACAGTTTCAACAACTTACTATTTTTAGTAAATGCAACCTTAGGCATTGATCTTAAAAAAATTAAATTCAATCCCTCCATTTTCTCCTTGATCTTAGGAAAGTACTATCATTGAATCTCCACCACATATCCCATCCTTAAATGCTCACTATTTAACCTCCCTAATAAAAATGGCACATTATCCTATGTAAAGCAATCAACTGTCTTCAAAGTGTATATACTACAAAGATTTCAAGTAATCACATCCCAACTCCTATCAAGAAAATCCTCTTGCAACAATCTATTTTGGTAACATTTTCTTGCTTGTTATTTATAATGTTTATGTATCCAATCTCATGTGAACATTAGAATTTAACTTTCATTTTGTGTTTTCATTCCATTATTTAAATTAGTTTAAATTTGAGTTCACATTTTGACAACCATAATAGGATTTGAACCTACAATCTCCTTGGATATAGTAAGCTTGATAATATAATAAGAGATTGTTGATTTTTTTGTCTACTTTCAACATTACTAGTTCTTGCCGAAGGAAAAATATTCTTGCATCTGTTGAGTGCAATTTTTCTAACTAACAATGAAGACGAATCATATTACAAAATTTATTATCGTAGAATTACAATTCTATAGTTGAAATTCAATTATTTTACTAATTAATTTTAAAAATAGTATTTTATTCCTTCTTATTGGCTTGATTCAAAAATAATCATGACAAATATTTCTAAAATATTTTATATTTGAATGGTAGTATTTTCCACACTTCATTTAATAGTGGTAACATTTTCTAGGCTTAATAAATAAATGTGAGTACAAACAGGAATACTCATTCATATTTTAAATATTTGTTTGCAACAAATTTCAATTTTTTTATTCAAGTCTTCAATTTGTGTATAATAAATATTATTGTAAAATCTACCTATCTACATTAAATATTACAATGTTAGAGTCTTCTAAAAAAGTTTATAAAATATTTACAAAGTTTAATTTTAACATTTTTTTATGTCTGAATGACAATATTTTCCACACCTGCATTTGATACGTGCTAACATTGTCAAGGCTAAATAAATAAAAGTGAATACAAGCATTAACTATAGTAGTGAGTGGGATGCAGTCAATAATTGCATGGGAAAAAGACATGGAGATGAAAAATATTTGACTATTTAGAAAAATTTAGGGAAATCTTATATGATCTTGGTACAATGAAATAAATATTAAAGTTTTTGTTTGTCAGATAATAATTGAAGAGGATACAATTAGGAAATTGTGAATTCTTCAAAGATTGCAAAGACTCAAAACTGCAAATACGGGAAAGACTGAACGAAGTGTACAATATTCATTCTAAGAATGTAAGATTGCAATGCTTTTTTTTCCTTATAATTCTTGCGTCTGTTTTTTGTTGTTGCATTTGCAAGTTCTTTTTGTCTTTTGTCTTTTGTTTCTAATTTCTTCTGTGCATTTTTGTAGAAAGCTCTTCCTTTACAAATAACTGTTTTACCTACATAAAAAAATTGGATTCTCAAATCAATATAATTTCGTACATTTTGTAGCTAAAACATATTTTTGATCTTTTCGTACATTTTGCAGCTAAAATATATGTTTGATATTTTCCAGAAAAGTAAGAGGCACATTGCTAGCTACAAACTAAGGTGAAAGGGTAAATAAGGAACAAGTGTAGGAAACTAAGGTGAAAGAGCAAATAAAGAACAAGTGCAACAAATGTTGGAGACATTAGGTAAGGTTGTATAAGTCTTATTTTATTTGGTTTGTTGTGTAAGGTTTGTTGGAAGTGAAAGTACTCTAAGAGGGGGGTGAATCAGAGTAGTAAATTTCTTACAAGACAAACAACAAAGCCATCTATACACTATGACATACAATGCTGACTTGAAACATTTAGAACTTCACCAGCATAAGCAGAAGAGAAACTTTTGAATGATTAAACGGATAACACAACCAGCTTATAACACATTTCTTGATCAAGCATAATTTTATTGTTTATATAAGGCAAAATGAACAAGTTTTCAAAATGCTTTCTTTTGTAGGAGTAAATAGATTTTCATGCAACAGTACATAATACATAAAGAATAACTGAACCAATAGCACTGGAAAATAGAGCTAAACAAAGATGCATATCAGAGCATTTTGAGAAACTAAAACATTTCAGCATAAATGACAGAAGGAAAGATTTTGCACACGAAATAATAGACACAAAAAGATGTCGAGTGAAAAACCCTCTTGGGGTAGAAAAACCACTCCAAAATGCCTTGCAGGCTTGATCTCAAAAACTTGATTATAGTGTTGTTCTGAGCACCAACTCAGTCACTGAAACAATCTGAAGCACTCACTTCAATAGGATTACCAACTCCTTTTCAATATCTCTTACATGTAGTGTTCTTTTTGCAAAGTAAGGACCTTATAATTGCACTGTATGTGCAATCCTAAAATCTCCACTATACAAAACAAATCATGCATTGATAACAAATACAGTGTATAAACTCAACTCGTTTTTCACAAAACTTAAACCAAACTGCATCTCTGTTTTGAAAACCAAAGTCAGCAAATGTGCCTTTTCTTTTCTTTTTAAAACTCTTTCAACAAAATACCTCTCTCTCTTTTTTCACGTATATATCTCTTCTCTTTCACTTTTATAGTTCTCTTTTTAAATGGCTTACAGCCCGTTGTTGGAGATAACAAAAACAGCTATATCATTCCTAAAACAACTTGAATCAATTAACCAGAGTTTGTATCATAAGTAAATGAAACCCTTCAAAAATAAATCGTTCAACCAACTAGATAATCAGAGTTTGTTCTTGTTTTCTCTTGAAAAGTATACTACACCAAATACGGAGAAAATGATGTTAACCACAAAAAACCCTAGAGTTTTTTAAACTCGAGTTAAACCAAACTGAATAACATATTTTGCAACTACTCAGATCAACAGGGAAGAATATACCAGCTTGCTAAACTGAAAAAAAACGAAATACCTGTCATGGCGACCAGTCAAAAAGCACCTGAAAATGTAACGCTTGTCCAACAATATAACTCATCCACCTTTCCGTTTGTGAAGTGTCCATCAAAACAAGCAAACCCCCAACGGAAACCTGAATCGGAAACCTGAAGCTGGAGAAACAAAGCAACTAAAAACAATTTCCTTACAGCAGCGCGGCTAGGGTTCGGCTGTTTGCCAAAAAAGATAATCACAAAAACATAATGATTGAAATCCGCATGCAGTTTTAGGTCAACCAAAAACTTCATTATCAAAAACCAGTAATGCCTTCAAGTCCGTGGTTATCAAAGACTAATAATGCTTTCAAATCTGACATCATAATGAGGCAATCGAATATGCCAAGAAACGATTTACTGCTGCCAACTCACAAACCACGTCAAATCAACATACACATGTGGCAATCATATAAAGAAAATAAAATACCTGCGTCCACAAAATTGACCACCTAAAAGAACAGTTAGAAAAGAAATAACGATGCTCATATAACGCCAAGCAAATCAAACAAGCACCTGATCTGCACCTGATCTGAAACATCAAGGACAATTGAACGCAACAAGGTTTTCTTTGTAGCAAGAAGTATGCAACTTCAAGATAGAAAATGTTCTGCTTTGTGTTTTTTGCGGAAAATAAGGATTATAAATTGGTCTCGGTTTTAAGTGTGTAGAAATATTGCTAGTGGTTTTCTGATCTTTGTTCAAAAGCTATAGAGAATGGTTTCTGTCAAAAGTAAGGATTGAGATGAATATTTCATAGATATATTCTGAATTCTGATTAACTTGTTAAGTTAGAATTTTGCTTCTAATTTATAGGCTTTGGAGTTGGGAGGAGCAGTTAGGCTTCAAGGCCACAGAGACATAGGACATACGTATTATCAGGCTTTTGAGTTGGGAGGAGCAGTTAGGCTTCAAGGCCACACAGACATAGGACATATGTATTATAAGTCTGTGTTTTATTGATAAATAGGTATGTGTGCAAGAATTTGTTAGTCAAGCATTATGTGGCATTTATATTTTAAGAAAAGTGAATATGCTTCTTTTTCCTGTAAATTAGTATTGAAAGTGATCTTAGATATCTGGAAACATTAATTGGAAACTTTAATTACTGCATCTGTGCAGAGATTTCAATGTTAACTTCAAAAGAAAAGAATCTGATTACTGTTCAATTATAGATTGTGGGATATATGAACCTACTTCTTAGTTCAAGGTTTGAGTTGCTTTATTAAATAAAATTATTCTCTTCAAAAATAGTTTGGCAATTTAGACTATTTGCAGTTTAGTTCTTGCTTTATTTACACTGTATTGTGCCGAAGAGTAGATCAAAGTATTGAAATCTCTTTGAAACAATTTGTTACTTGTGTAATTTTTTTGGTCACTCTACTGTATTATGTTTTGTGTATTTAATTTTACTACATCATTTGTCTAAAGCAAGTTTTGTCTCTAAAAATCTGGACTAGGCTGCGAAACAATAACCCATTTTCCAACTACTAATCTCTTCATCCTGGGATTCCTTATAGGTGCTAAAAATCTGTACAGGCCTAATTTATTGATAGACTTTTAGTAAACTTCTTTGACAAATTTTTATAGTCTCTAGAGTTATTGTCTTAAAAAGAAAAAACACAGCGAAGAGCCCAAAATCTTTGCTACAGATTATGCTCATAAACAAGACTTTTAACCCAAATTATACCAGGTCATAACAGGTAGAATATTAGAATTAAATTAAACAGTTTACAACCAAATTTCACTGTTTATGGCTCTGGAATAGAATATTGACCCACAAAGAATTAGCTCACCTTAGCATTTCCAATCAGATTTCATGGTCAATGACTCAAATTTTGATTTAGAAATATCCATTGTAACATGGGCATCAAAGATTAAAAATATTATATTTTCCATCCAAATTTATCAGAGGAAGACTAAAACGAAAATCCTAGCTGAATTTTGTCATGCAAGGTAATAATTATACACACAGTTCATTGACAGAAGGACGAAATAGTTTATGAAACAAGCACACTTTCACTTCACCATTACAGTCGTAAAAACATGGCCAAAAATCTCTCCATCAATAAAGAACAGTGCTGGATGAAAACTTTATCTGAAATAAACTTCTTTTAGTAAAATTTAGAATTAAAGACTGAAATTTTAGGTTAGACACAACTTACTGTCAAAACGCCCCACAAATCACAAGCATAAAAGCCTCAGATGGGAAAATTTTAAAAAGAAATCTCCCCAATAATAGAACACGCAGCTAAATAATCCTGTCTCACCCAGATTTATCTGGCTATGGGCTAAAAACATTAATCAAAAATGAAATAATTCAGCTAGATTTCACATTTCCTGGTGCAATTTGGTCATAGACAGACTTCATTCACAAAATGAGCCCAAAAAAGAAATGGCAATATTGCAAGTTTATTTAATCTGGCAGTCCTTGTCTTAAGTAGTAGTTGTTTGTGCACAAAGACATTATACACAAATTTATTACAAATTCCTCAGCCATGCCTTCCTCTAGGAAAGAATTTAAAGTAGTTATGCAAGTGGTTACAAAAACATTACGAAAGCCTCAAAACTAAGAAATATGAAAAATAAGATTCCAAAATCACAATAAAAGTCTTATAAAAGATAAGTAGAGAATAAATCAAAGTGGCAATAATGCAACATCTCAATTTCAATTGGAACAAATTTAATTAAATAAGTCTTTGAGGCAAAAAGGACCATTGCAAAAATTAATACAAGCTAAATAGTTCATAAGTACAACACTAGTGACATCAAATTGAAGGAAAAAAGAAATCATCAATCAATAAATAAATTAACAATAATACACATTTTCACAAAATTTACACATTACATCTCCTATATGAATTTTTTTAAGCCAGCCAAGGGGTTGAGGGGAATGGTGGTATCAAACTACATACATATATAATAGTCAACAAGATCATGGTGGTTCTAAACCACATAATAAATATAATATCATGACGGTCTCAAACCACAATGAAAAGCAACATAATGACCATGTTCTGAACAACAAGCATAATCCCACACAACCCGAGACATGCTAACCATTATATCCATAAATCATATATCTGAAATATCTTGCATAAAATTTATCTATAATTTTCTTCTAATAATCTGTTCTCACATATAAGAAACACTATTCACCATCAAAACTTTATCATTGTCACCATCAAGTATGTCACCTAAATAGTGTTGCCAAGGTACATGCATCATCGTGATTTTACACTATCTCAAACCTTGAATATTATTCCTCTATATTCCTTGTTGTAAAATTGTGTGCTAAGGTTGAAACAATTTTCATTTTACTAACCTTTTTTTTTCTATTGCTTCTTATGATCCATATCTATTGAGCTTTACCCTTATGCTAGTAGACCATGATGATATCATGTACCCAAGAAGCTATAGCTATATCCAATACCCATACCCCTAAATATCCAATGTCTATAGCCAAAGTAAAACAAATCTAACAATATGGCACACAAGGGTCCATCCTCAACCCATGGGATACAAAACTCAATGGAAATATGTCTTGCACTATGGACCAAAAAGTGTGGTCCTATTATGTGGGGGAGTATATTCATGTCAACATCCATGGGAAATCATATTCTTCCAACATAGGTCCTCTATCTAGATTAGGGACAAACATCAAGGAAAATTGAACAAAATTTCGATGAATTGACCTTTCCCTCAACCCCTAATTACGCTAGTGGACCTTCTCCAATTGGAGTGATCAACACTATGGAATACACCAACATAAACAAGACATGATCAACAATGTTCCACAAACACTCCAGTTCTAAATTTAATTTCACAACACATAATTATCACCAAGGTACACATAGGTAGATCATCCTAGATGTCTACCTCACCCTTATCCCAAGTTGGATACCCCATATCACATACTTGAGTTAAGAACACAACATTCATTGGTTTTCTACAATTCACACCACAACAAATTCTATGAACTCTTTTAGGTCTACTCAATCTCTATTATCAACACTTCCTTTAAGCCAAAAATAATCATAGTTTACTGTCAACCTTTTTCTATTAAAATTAATACACATGTGATACACTATAATTTCATTGCTACTTTGTTCCCTAGGTTGCATTTGTTTTTGAAAAGTTAAACAGCATTTACGGGGCGATGTACCTCTCACAACGGGCCACTAGGGCCAAAAAATGACTAAACATAACCAGAGAACATTACAGAAAAAGAGAAAAAAGCCAGAGACAGCCCAGCAACAGCACACCAACAGTCGACAGACCAGCAACAGGAGCAGCTAACTGGCCTCATCCCATTTCTTGAGCAGGAGGTCAACCGCCTCATCACCAACCCACTCCTTATTCTCCTCGCTATTATTCCCCGCTTATTCCTCTTTTATGACATTAGATAGCACACTAGTAACAAAGTGGCTCAATTTCATCATGAATCGGGTCAAGCCCCTGAATCTTTTATCCAAGGTGTTCAGTCTCTTCGCCAGCACTTCAGCATCTTCCCCAGCATCCCTAGTTTTCAGAAATGAACTAGGCTCATTCACCAACGGAGTGTGCGAGTCAGAAACATGGCCAGAAAACTTGTTGTCCATCGGAGTAGGCAGAGGCCTCTCACCCATCTCATCACTCTCATCTTCGAAATCATCTTCCTTATAGCCCTTGCTGTTAGACTGCTCCACCTCCGAGTCTTCAATTATTAATCTCTTTTTTTTGTTCTTGGCCAACCTCCCCGATCTCCTCCTAATGCTTTCCCCACCAGTCAGCTCTGTGATCCCCACCACCATTTCCTCTCCCAAGTCTTTCTCCACAACAACCTTGCCCATGCCCTCCTTGATAGTCATGGTCAGCCCACATTTCTCCTTGCCTTTCTTTAGTTTAGTGACCTTTTCCGTCGTGTCCACCTGGGTAGCCTTTAGCTCACAGAGCCCTTCCGCCGCACTGGCATGAGCTATGCCTAATCCACCCTTAAGCTTTTTGGTGGCCAAATTGGTTTTGACACTCCCCACCATGACAACTCGAGGAGGGCTCTTGGACTCAGCCGGGGAGATATGGATCGAGGAGATGGGTTCAATATTCTTGACACGGACAGTGATGGTTTTAGGCAGACAAAGAGCAAGATGGAAGTGGTACAGGCAGAGTATAAGCCCCTGGTGGAGCGGGAGAGGCAGGGGATCATCGAGATAATGGCTAGCCACCACCTTACATTTCTCTATCAAGCTTTCCAGGTCCATAAGAAGGAAAAAAGGAAAGCTAAGCAACATTTTATGTCTGAGATGGTTAAGCAGCAGGAAATGATAGAAAAAACAAGTTTTATACCTACCTTCCAATGTCACGTATTTCATCAGAGCCAAGCAGACCATGTCCCACGGCTTAGGGAGCTCAGCTCTTTCGAACCCCGCCGGATTCCTGGCCGGAGTCTCCTCGCCTCTGAAGAATGCTTTAAGACTTTCGTGGTCTGGCTTTTTGGTGTGTTAAGGGTATTTCTTCCCTTCACATCTCAAGCCCGTGGCCTGCGCAATGACTTCCTCACTAACTTCAAACAAAATCCTTCCAACAGAAACCCTCCTCTCCTTCCAAGAACTAGCAAATTGACCGGAAAGAATTGGATCATGACTGACCAGACGTTCCATAAGCGGGGCAATTCCGCCCTCCATGCAAATGTGCCACACAAGAGGGTTGTTCCGAAATTCATCACAACAATCCAACTCAATCCGCACACGATCTCCCCCCATTCTATCAGCCTGCACAGGAACTTCACAACGCAGCAACAAACACTAGATCCAAATGTTGCGAACAAGTAACACCAAAGAATGTTTAATGCAGGGATTACGGCTAGTAATCCACACAAACCGATAACACGCGCGAACAGGAAAAATACAGCAGTGTGAAATGACATAACATTTAATGATTTTTTGAAAATGGTGGAGGAGGCAGAAGTTAGCGGAAAGGTAGGAAAGGCACAACATCCCATACCGATAAACCATCCAGCCAAAATTAGAAACCCGCCAAAGAAAGCTGAAATAACCACCAGCTAAGTTAGCCGACACGAAGCCACTAGAACACAACTAGAACTTGTCATGAGCAGTCCCATCATTTTTAACACACACGCTCCTCCAAAGGTAATTAGGAAATGAATCAAATAACCCCATTCCCCAAAACGTGATACTCACAGTACCAACATGCACCCAAGAAGAAATCACAGCCTTCGAAAACACCCGCATTACATCACCAAATCCAATTTTGATCACATCAGTTAAGTTTCCTCCCTGTCATCTCATCATTATTTGATAAGCAATACCCAATCTCCTATCCCAAAGAATCAACACTTGGATGCTCGGACCCCTACTCCACACCCTCTCATCTTTACCCATAGTATTCCACCTGTCCTCCAAGCCAACTATGCAAATTATCCACCAACACACCCAAATATACCAGTGGACCCCCCAGACAGTCCTCATCATCCAAAGGTTATAAATCATTATTAACCATGGAAGACCTTTCCCGCCCTATCAAACTTTGAATGTTTGATGGCAGTCTTTCTATTCTCTTCCAACATCTAGCCGAGGCCCAACTCGAGCCTAAATTTTCCAACGCATCCGCCACACAATTACCTTCCCTATAAATATGAGACACTTTTTTATTCCTTAATTTGGACATAAGGAAGTTGACATCAATCAAAATATCTTTGGTGTTCCAGCCAATGAATTTTTCCCTTTTCATAGCATCTGTCACCACCTTTGAATCTGCCTCAATATGGAGATTAACAATCCCTAGCGAAATAGCAATTTTGAGTCCCATGAACAGCGCACGAGCCTCAGCAATAAGAGCCGACTGAATCCCGATGCCACCAGCAAACCCTGCCACCATTTTTCCAAATAGATCTCTTATAATTCCACCTATACTTGCCCTTCCAGGATTACCTTTGGCAGCTCCATTGAAATTCATTTTAAACCATCCTAAATCTGGGGGCTCCCATTTAGTGTTCCTCCTAGCTAAAAGTTTCCCATTGTCATAAGCATTAGCATTTAACTCCTGGTGCCATTCCTTGGCCATTTTTATTTCAAAGTCCCTCGGCCCAATCTCCAGAAGTTTTCCATCAAAGAGGAAGATATTCTCCTCTATGAGCTGAACACCAATCCCAAGCACCTCCTTGGGGATCCATTCAACATTTCTGAAGACCCGGTTATTTCGCTCCTTCCATAAACACCATCCAATGATAGGGGGGGTCTATCTCCAAATTTCACTAACCAGAGGATGCAAAAAAGGCCCATACTAGCCTAAAATAAAAGAAACAAGTTCTTTGCTCATGACCCACTAAATCTCAAGCTTCTCAAAGGCCATCCCCCACACTTCAGCAGCAAACAGGCAGTCGAGTAAGAGGTGGTTAACAGTTTCTTCCCTCACTTTGCAGAGAAAACATCTATTGGGAAAAAAAAATCTTCGGGTTCTCAAATTATCCTAGGTCAGAATCCTATTGTGGCAAGTCGTCTACCAAAAAAAAAATATTTTAGGGATCATGCACCTATTCCAAACCATCCTCCAGTGTTTCTCCACAGTACAATCAATCGTCAGAATTCTATAAGCGGATCTAACAGAGAGGTCCCCCTGTTTATCAAAGGCCCAAAAGAATTCATCCTCTCTGTCAAAGGCAGGGAATCTAAAACAGGAGAGCAACACCTAGATGGAATTGGTGAAACCACCAAGAACCAACGAGTGGGGGCAGCACAGTGAGAGCTCTCTCCAAATCCTGGCACCAACAGGGCCAGACACATAATCACTGATATAGATCCCAAAGAATCTTTGAGCAACACTCATCACCCCCCTAAATTTGAAACAAGCCAGAGGGAAATCTAAGAGCCAAGCATCTTCCCAAAATTTAATTTTGATTCCATTCCCCATTTTCCATTTTATCCCTTTTTTTAGCAGACTTTGAATGCTGCAAATACTCCTCCAAATAACAGAACCAAGAGAGTGGGGTTCCAAAAGACAACCAATCAGAGGCCTGTTTTGGAGATACTTAGCATTCAAGATTTTGCACCAGTCCTTAGAGTTCCTTAATTGATCCCACCCAACCTTAGCAATCAACGCCCTGTTAGAGGGCCCAATCTTCCTTATTCCAAGCCCCCCATAGATTTTAGCCCGGCTAACCGTATCCCATTTAACCAGGGCAATTTTCTTCTTCTCCTCAATACCAACCCAAAGAAAATTCCTTTGGATTCTTTCTAACTTTTCCACTATATACATGGGCATCCTAAAGATAGCCAGAAAGTAAGTGGGTATACCTTGAATGGCTGCAGTAAGGATTTGTAATTTGCCAGCATGACTAAGTAAGGAACCCTTCCACCCAGCCAATTTCCTCTGAATCCTCTCCAAAATAGAATTCCAAAACCCCAGATGAACCTCCTTAACAGTGAGTGGAAGCCCCAGATACACTGACGGGAGAGAATCACTGACACAACCAAGAATCGCAGTCACCCTGTCTTCCAAAATAGGAGAGCAATTAAAGAAATAAATCTTACTTTTGCTGTAGTTGATGCACTGTCCGGAGTAGGAGGCATATCTGTTAAGACAAGCTTTCCATTTCCTAGCCTCCACAACTGAGCCCTTCCCAAAAAGAAAGGTATCATCCACGAATTGTTGCACAACAATCGAACAAAGAGAAGTAGCCGCTCTAACACTAGATATGCAGCCCTCTGACAGCAGACTTGTAAAATTCCTACTAAGAACATCAGCAACCATTATAAAGAGGTAGGGTGATAGAGGGTCGCCCTGCCTGAGCCCTCTACCAGCAGTGAAAAAATCGCAGGGGGAACCATTTACCAGGACCGAAAACTTGATAGTTCTAACACACTCCATAATGAGCTCAATGACCAGCCTATTAAATCCATACTTAGCTAGAACCTTTGGAATAAATTCCCACAGAACCTTGTCATAGGCTTTGGATATATCGAGTTTAAGCGCCATGCCCGCATTATTACCTCTATCCATAGAGTGAAATAGTTCATGGGTAGTCAAAGCAGCATCAAGAATATGCAGACCCAGGACAAACCCCTTTTGAGTGTGGCTAATAATTTTATCAAGTAGGGGTTTGAGACGGTTAACAAGAATCTTGGAGAGGATCTTATAGATGGTGTTACATAAACTAATAGGCCGGAAGTCAGCCATAGAAAGTGGCTCACCAATTTTAGGTATAAGGGCAATGAAGTTGTGATTCATTTGTTTGAGGATCTTGCCAGATTTAAAAAAGTCCCTAGCCGAGAGCACCAGGTCCCAGCCCACAATATCCCAAAAAATTTGAAAAAACATAGGGGGAAACCCATCAGGACCAGGAGATTTAAATGCCCCCATGCTAAAAGTAGCCAACCTAACCTCGTCCATGGAAACACTCCTTAGGATGCCCAAGTTGTCCTCCAAAGAGACGGACGCAGGGAGGTCCCGGAGAACCAAACAATCCAGAACCGAGTTAGGCTCCCCTGGAGGGGCCGAAAGAGCCACCTTAAAATAATTAACTGCACAGGACTTAATAAGGGCTTGATCAGTAATCACCTCCCCAGAGTTACTTATTAGTTTAGAAATTTGGTTCATTTTCCGGTGTTTGACAGCAAATACGTGAAAAAAAGACGTGTTCCTATCTCCTTCTCTCAACCATTGGATCCTCGATTTTTGTTTCCAGAAAACCTCCTCATTTTTTAGAACTTTTTCCCATTCCCTTCTGACCTCCTTTTCCTAATTATTAACCTGTTGACTGACATCTCCCTTATCCATATTCTTCTGTAGAATCTTTAACCTCCCCTCAATCTATTTTTTCCTTTGAAAAACATCTCCAAACACATTCTTGTTCCAACCTTTAACCATCAGTTTAATATGCTTAAGTTTGTAGCATAGCCTAAACATGGGAGACCCTTGTACAGGGATATTCCACCATTCAGCAATTTTCTTCTTAAAGTCGGGGTGAGAGTTCCACATTATTTGAAACCGAAAGGGATAGGGTCCACTTGAAGGATGAATATTAGTGGATAACAGAAGAGGGTTATGATCAGAAACCATCCTGGGAAGAGCCACAAGGTTGGCACCTAAGGTATTGGTCCAATGGGGAGAACAGAGGAAATGATCAAGCCTAACCTGGATCAGGTCAGCACCAGCCCTTCTATTAGACCAGGTAAAATGCTGCCCCTGAAGATCAATATCAATTAACCCCGAAGAACACAAAAAATTTGCCAGATCAGTCATACTGTCAGTATAATCCAAGATACCCCCACATTTCTCAGATGGTAGTAAGGGAGAGTTGAAGTCACCAGCAACAAGCCACCGACCACCTTTATTCCTATTAATTTGAGTCACAATGTTCCTCCAAAGGAAATTCCTCGAGTTCCTTTGGTTGGGGGCATAAATATTAATTATTGACCAAACTTCTCCATTAACCAAAAACGAAACCCCAATGCTATTTTTACAATGAAATAATTCCTGCCCCTAAAAATCAGAAGGATTCCAAAGCACAACCAATCCCCCCAAAGCACCCTCAGCATCACTGTGTATAAAAGAAGCATTAGGCCAAATAAAGCTAACAACCCTCTCAAAATTAATCTTCATCATCTTGGTTTCTTGCAAGAGACAAACATCAACCTTATGCTCCACTATATAGTTCTTCAGTGCACGTTGTTTGTGCGTACTATTAAATCCCCGAATATTCCAAGACATAATCCTCATCTCTGACCTTTTTTTGAGGACACATCCAATGTCCTCTACTTCCCCAAGGCAATCTCATTTGTTGTTTCATGCGTTCTGGTGGATCTCTGCGAGGGCCTCCCAAGTTTGGAATCCCCACCCACATTAGCCTTCTTCTTCCTACCCTTCTTCTTAGGCGTGGTCCAGATCCCCTCCACTTCCACTTTCTCCAACTTTAAACATTCCAAGTTTTCAGTAAATTCTTCAACCAGACCAATACTTTCCTCCTCCCAAATTTCCCCATCTTCAACCAAGTCCCCATAGGTCCCTAAATTGAAATACAACGGAATAGCAGCCGAAGACCCAGGGCCAAAGCCCTCTTCAGAAGCCCCTAACAGCAAAGCAGCGACAGCCAAGGAACCAGGAACCTAAGACAAAGAGACCTTCCGAGTGGAGGTTCCCAACACCAAAGAGTCACTAGGGTTCGTGACAGGGTGAGGAACCCCAGGCGAGTCGGGACGCGGAGGAGGCACAGGAGACTGAACCAAATCTAGGGGAATAATTTCCGATTCACCCAAAGGCTTCAAGACTTCAACCACCGAAATCTTGGGATCAGACGAAATCTTAGGGTCAAGCACATCCATAGTCTCCCCACTAACCGAAGATTTACAATCAGAGATAAGGTGCCCAGCTTTGGCACACCTTTGACAAAAAACCATTGCATTTTCATAACAAACAGGTTGTATCCAGTTCCCCAGCTTGGAGCAAAGCTTGATGGAGTTAGGAAGAACTTTATCTACGCAAATATTGACGTAGAAACGAGCAAATACTAACCTTGATTTAGATTTAGTGACCGCATCCGCAGTTACGAACTGACCCAAAGAGTCACCAACAACCTTGAATATGGCTTCATCCCAGAACTCAAGAGGTAAGCCTGGCAGTCGCACCCAAATTGGAGCTAATATATTAAGGTCTACAGCAGGATCAAACCCAGGTTTCCACCTGCACAAAGTGAGGCTATGCTTCCCATAAACCCACGGGCCCGAAGACAGGGTAAGCACCAAATCCTCAGCAGCAGTAAATCGAAAAAGGAAGAGACCGCTAGCCATCACTCGGATCTCCACACTACCCTTAAGCCTCCATTTCACCTTCACCCACTTTCTAACCATGTCCACCGTCGGACAATAGGAAAGGAATCTCCCCACCACCGCATTCTCCATAGAGGAAAGGATTTTGTCACTAACCGTATCAGGAATCTCAAACATAGTCTCTGAAAACGTGACTGGTTCAGGGGGGACCGAAAACAAAGAGGCCCGAAACCCACTATTCAAAACATCCTTCCAACCGGCTGCCAGAGGAAGCTCAACCACCGGTGTCAAAGGGACACCCGGAGGCAGCACATCCCGCTAAAAGCCTGCAAGTGAAAGCACCGAGCCCATAGGGGGGGTACCCACCAGACACATCCTCAAAGGGGGAGAACACAACTCAGAGGGGAGCAGGGGGCCCTTGGAAACCCCCACGACAGAGTCCACCATGCGAGTAGAAATTCAAACTTCAAATGAGTGGGAGCGAGAGCAGGAGCGGGAGCCACTTTTGTTTCTTATTCTTTTAAATTATTAGGTTGCATTTGTTTTAATCATCAATACTATTATTATTAAGAAAATATGTAAATGGAATTAATGTTTTTGACATCCAATCTTAATTTTTTTAATTTTCTAACATTACTATGTTTTCAAGTTTTCTAAGTTTATCTTCATGTATCTCTAAGTATATCATGTCCCATTACAAGGATTCTTACATCACAAGGTTTTGCAGCTCATCTTGCAACTCTAGGTTTTCAAATCATACTACAATCAAACATGCATATGAGACAAAGTGTCTTAGCTAGGGTTTAACCCATAATTAAGAATGTACATTGTTATTTATTTCACCTGCCACACTATAATTCCATCAATGCTTGTGTAATATAATCATTAACTGCTAGATTTATCAAAGGTCCTAAAATCATTATTTTATGGTTAGCCATGCTTTGTTCAATGTTGCAAACACACCTTTCTACAATGTCATTCCCTAGGTTGTATTTTTCAGTAAACTTCCTAGATGGATTTGATCTTCTAATAGGCCAAATCAATAGAAAAATGTTCCTCATGCATCAGTTGATTATATCACATTATACACATGTCTTCTTTTCACTAGCTAAGATGGAAACTAAGGTTTCTCTTTGGCTTGCCACAATTTTTTGATAATTTTGGTCTCCCTTTTAGATTAAATTTGTAAAATGCTCTTTATTTTAGGAGCTCTTCCTTCACTTTCTCTACTAAAGACTCGCATTATTTGCATCTCTACTATGATAAACATGCTCAATGCCTCTAAATCAATCAAAATTACCTTTTTTTCACCTTTTCTCAGTTCTAATGTGTTGTGTGATTTATGGTGCCTTCATGTTTGAATGATTTTGTTGATTTTCTATAGATGTAATTGTACATTATGCATAAATGATTTGAAGGAATTAGTTGTGGATTTCTTTCCCTCATGTTCTATGTTAAATCTCATACCTCCATCTCATCCATATGAGCTAACAAATGGAGACTTATGTGAGTGCAAGAATTTTTTGGTCCTTTGTGCTATATAAGAAAGGAGGATGTTACACCCCATTTCATAGTTACCAAGTTACTTTTACCATTATGAGTAAAAAGGTTGATAAATATAAATTGTGACTTTAATATGTTTGTTAGGTGAATGAAATATGTGAATATGCAGTAAGATGTTAACGATTTCAAATGAATGAATATGTTTTGAATTGGAGGAATGCTATGTATTGCAATATGAACGTTCTAATGCTTTGTTGATAGAAATGTTTAATGATGCAAGTGGATTCCATGTGAACGTTTAACTACCATTATAAATGTGTCAAGTTGGATGCAGGTACAGGTTCATGCCTCTAAAAAGGAGGGGAAGTATCACTCATGAGAAGTATTTGGTCTGATAACCCTTAATGAAACCTAACTAAGCTTACACACACTCACACCCTAGTTGGTCTAAGTCGAGTTAAGCTAGCTTGGGAAATGGTAAGTAACCTCCAGTTGTGTTTGTGCATAGTTTGTACTTGTTTTTGAATGTTCGTTATGGGTTGATATTTTCTGTGATGTTTTGGTTTGAGGGTATGTGATCGAGTCTCTATTTTGAGTGAAAGTTCTTCCTTATTTGTTTATAAGTTTAAGTTAAGCAATGAAGTATATGCACCTCACACATATACATAAATCGATGATTACGTGAATATATGTGATTTAATATAATTATTGAGATAGGGATATAAATATATATCTATATATGTATATATATGTATATATAGTTACATTTTCGTAATTATATATACATATATAATAATATATTTATATATAGTATTTCGATAAATATTTATATATCTATTTGAATGGCATTATATGCATGTATTCATTTAACAAAATATAATACTATATATATATTAATAATATATGTATGTATATTATATTCAAATTGAAATGATATCTATATAAATTGATTATCAGAGGAATATAATATATGCATATTATTAGCTTGTAAAGGCTTATTCAAGCCATCCTCTTTACGTGATTAAGTGATGCTATGTAGCGCCTTATATTAAACGAGCGCATGAAGAGTAACTCAGCCATGTATAAGCTATATAATTGGAAGTATCAATGTATAAGACAGTGCGTAAACCATTCCAAGTTGGAGGTAAAAGCCATGCGCTGTGATTTGTTGACCATATCAACAAATGCATAGAAGTAGGGGGGCACTAGAATAGGGAGGTGGCACGTATATTTAAAAGAAGACTCCCTTTTGAAGTCTGTAATATGAATTTTATCCAACGTACAACAAAGTAGTATGTAGACAGACTTTGTCAAATAAAAAAGGTGGCAATAGGAATGAGTGCAGATTTCAATATATAGAAGAAGTCTTTAAATGCGTTTGAGAATGGTTTTTGTGAGTCATAAACTATAAACCAGAAATGGTAACCAACGCATAAGTTGCCAATATGCATCTTTAACCAGCGATGCAAATGATTCTTTAGGGGTGCATGAGTAAAAGCATTGACTTTGTCTTAGCACAACATTACCAAAATGCACAATGGAAGATATAGGTGGCGCCAACTTATGAATTTGCATAAACCAAATAGAATTCTGAAGTTACAAGTCCATCTTATGTTAATAATTATGTGCTTATATGAATTGGTCAAACCACTGCTGGTTCAATAAGAGGTCGATTTGTTGTTTAAATGAGCTGAGTAATTGCTTAAATTTCTGCCACTTTCTTCTTGAATGAGTTGAGTCGAATTTTGTTGCTAAGAGGTGTCAATTTGTTTAGCTAAACTATAGGCATCCTTGTCTCATATTTGTGTATAAATAGGTGAGTTATTTCTCTTATTTGGATGCCACTCATTCTTGCTTATTACATTGTAATGATATCTGAGCTATTTGTTTTACAAGTTGAGAGTATTTGTGAGGTTAGAGTAAGAGAGTTATTGTGAGTTACTATTTGGGAGAATTGGAGTAATGGAGAGAAGCTTAGCAAGCTGATATTGGAAAGAAACGAAGTAGAGAGTCAGGGAGTCAATTGGATTAAAGCGATTAACAGGCATGAGATTCTATTCTCTTTATGTTTGTCTGTTTTTGTGAAAGATAAAATGTCTTGTTTGAAATACATAAGATTGATTAAGACAAAGTAATGATCTAATTGCTTATTAGAAAGGAAAAGAATCTAGTTGATATGATTCCTTATGAGTGTTTGTTCATACTCCATAATAAGGAGTGAGTATTGTCAATAGTATTATATACTAGGACTGATGAAAACATGAATAGCTTAAGGGAGTGATGTGATACTCTTATATACCCTATATGGGAATTCAATTGATGATGTTTCTATATATAGATAGTCTACGCTACATGTAAAACGTGAAAATCAATGTCATGAAGTGACTTGACACTATTAGCTTACAATGCTAAGAAACCTTAGGAATGATGAGGTAAATAGAAAATACATCAACAATGATAGTATGAAAGGTATGATAGGATGAGACATCATATTGCTAAACTATACGTGAATGATCACTTGACCATTACTTTACTATTGATTGAAACCCTAGGTTAAGAATTACCTATAGGGTTTGAATATTTACTTGAATTACCCATTGGAACCCATAGGTTGAGAATAATCTACTCGGTTAGGTTGCTTATTTGACCTTTGGTTGGAGCACCAAGGTTGAGATTAACCTACATGATCGAGCTGACTGTTGAATTTATCAAGGGATTAGAGTAAACCGAGGTTGAGAGAAACCTATGTGATTAAGTTGTTCACTTGAACTTGTGAATTATTATTTGGTTGGAGCCATGGGTGGGATTACTTTGTAAAGTTGGAATTTCCATTTGATTGATTTATACTCTTAACATGAAGTTATTTCATTGATGAAATTTACTTTTTGATTAGTCTTTTATTGGTGAGATTACACACTCTTGAATAGGGTCTTTTATTATGGAGACTATATTTTTGAATGATTCATTTATTGATATGGTGGTCATTCTGATCGAGGCCATTTATTGTTGGAATCATTTTTTGAGCTAAGGTCATTTATTGATGAGATTATACTTTTGATGAGGACCATTTATTGTTGTGATACATTCATGAATGGAATCATTTATTGATATGGTGGTCATTCTGATCGAGGCCATTTATTGTTGGAATCATTTTTTGAGCTATGGTCATTTATTGATGAGATTATACTTTTGATGAGGACCATTTATTGTTGTGATACATTCATGAATGGAATCATTTATTGATGAATATATGTGATAAGATGAAGCTTATGTAGCTATACTAAGATTATGAAGCTAATATCGTAAGTTAGAACCATGAGAGCTCATCGATTATTCCTAGGATTAGAGAATCCAATGAAGGGATAGCTTATGCATGAGAAATACCTAGTAGAAGTAGTCTTGTAAGTTTAAAGGGGAATAGGTTGTTCTTGGAGTTAAAGATTACCTCATGAAGGAATTACCTATACATAGTATACAAATGATCTTGAGACAAATTGAACTAGGGAATTTTATGTGATCTAGGATGACTTATTATATGAAAATTTGGCCAAAATAGTGTACTATGCCACTGGTTACGCTGTCAATTTCACTGTATTCCTTTTATGCATGCTAGTCCATGATTGACATACAAGATAGGATATATTCAATTTCTAGTCATATAGGGCACACCATTGAGTTCATATAGGCTAGAGTTGTGAGGTTATCAAACCAACTCCTTCGTCAAAGGGTAGGGCCATCTTGCCTTATATGGAAGATGTGTGGGGGACTGCATAAGAGTATGTGGATGGCAGAAAAGTGCTTGAGTGATGCTTCTCCTCCATAGTTGACAACCAAGGTTTGGGTATGTTTGTGCCAGTATTGGGGACAACTAGGATGCTTGCACCAGAGAAAGAGGACATCTAGAATGTATGCACCAATGCGGCGACATCCGGATCATTTTACATCTATTATCGAAGGAAGCTCAAAAGAGCTATGTATGTATCTTGTACCCATTTATATGGAAGGTTGTAATTATGAATGTTTAACTTGAATTCATTCAATATGAAAATTTATATTATCGAAAGATATGAAATTATAATGAATCAAATGGAAGTTGGAATAGTGTTTATTTCAAATGTGCATGTAATTTACCTTATGGAAAAGAAAAAAATTATTGCTATGATATGGCTTCACAGTTCATTCACTTTAAGTGAAAACTTTGAATTTTTACCGAGTAGAACATCGGGGTTGTTACAGAGGAAATCGTTAAAATTTGGTGCATCACCATCCCTTAATTCCCTATATTTCATTCTATCCTATTTCCTTGGAAAATTAGTAGAATAGGATTAATATGTAGGTTTAATCTATGTTGTGTTGGATCAACACATTCATTTAGGTTTAGTAAAGGAGGCAACCTGCTTTGGAGGTTTGATCTCATTTGCAAGGGTCCCACACCTTGAGATCATTCCCATTATGTCACTAGAATGTTAAACTAATTTCAACAAAGGGTGCAATTTCAAGTGACAATAATTACATTTTATATTCATTAAAAACCTAATATTTTATGTTAAGCCCACATTTTATGTTAACTACTAGTGATTTTATCTAAACTACTCACATTTCATGCTAAATGTCTAGGAGTATTCTAGACATTTTATGTTTTCTAATGTTAGCATGATGTATTATTGACATCACCCATTCACCCCCAAATACTAGACCCCTCACCATTGGACTATTTCATATTTTAGCTCAACTTCAAGAGCCTCATTCTAGGCCATACAAAAGCATTTTCCTAAGATTTTTTTTTAATTTTGGGTAATTTTTTATGCTGTCCATCATAGTGTAACCATTTCATAATTTTGGTGAATGAATTTTTTATAAATCACAAATTCTCAAAGGTCACCCTACTAAGTTCCTACTTTTATAACTTTAGAGGGTTCATTCAATCACATATGGACTCCTTTATGGGTTCCATTTTGTAAACTATCTATTTGTTTTAGCATTACATAGTATGCTATTAGTTTTTCTTGACAATTTCAAAATTGGAATTTTAGAATATGCTTCCATTTTAAGACTTTCTAATCATTATACATCAAATGCACCCATTTGTAATTGTAAATGTACTAAATATAAAATTTCAAATCATTGTAATTGCTTTGGGGGCTTTTTATGAATTAAGGGGTTAATATGGTATTCTTTATTATAATCTTGTTCTTCATGTGGTCATATCTCTCATACTAAGTACATTCTAGTTGAGTATTTTTTTATTCCTCCTTATAAATGGAAAAAAAAAATTCATTATTTTGGGAAGAAAAAATACAAAAAAAATTATATTCATAGATATATTGATAAATTAAATAAATTATCATTGATAATGTTACTACTTTAACTTATCATTATAATCTAGCATCTACATAATCATCATATAGTCTCACTCAATCATCTTGTGAGATAAAATAATATGGGGATGAACAATGTATTCTAATAAATTGCAATGGGATCTCATCTCCCCATCATCACCTATTTCTACATCTGAATCTAGTGTTGATTCATCCATAACTTCCAATGATTCTTTGCAAAAATTTATTGATATTAGTATTCTAGACCCACCACATTGGGACACATTTATAGCTGACATATCATTGTTTGTAGAGTTTAAAATTATAAATTTAGAAGACATAATTGAGGACATCCATTTTTTATTTGATGATAGCTTTGATGGATTTGCATCACCATCATCTTCTTTAGATGCGATTATTTTTCATCCTCCTCTTATTTTGTTATAGTTTGATATTAGTTTGGAGACCTTTAAGTAGCATTCAAAGAAATCATATTGGGCTTCATCATTATTTTTGGATCATGTGTAGAATTTAAAGATATTCACCCTTCTTAGATTGCAACTTCTTATGATCTAAAATGAAAATATATCTCGCACATATCTATGGTTTTGTTTCTTCCAAAGGAGAGAAATTTTGTTCAATGATCATGGATCATCTTCAACATCCTGTGTCAAACATCTAGTAGCACTATATAATAGTTAATTTGAGGGGAGTTCAAGTATGTCTTCTCTTCTCATCTTAGTTTTGGGAGGGAACATTTTCTCACATGGGATCATTTCCTTCTCACCTTTTGGAGGGGCCACATAGACCTTCTCTCTTTTCTCTCCTTGGTGGGTGGGGGGAATTTATTGTAATTTGTGCTAGAAGTAGCCCTTGGAGGGTCACACAAACCTTTGGGGGTTATTTTAATTGATTATATATTCTTCACTTGTATTTTTTTTATGCATATTTTTCTTTTGAGAGAGAGTTTTATTTTTTCACTAGGTTTCCCTTTTTACTCTATTTATGATTTTTTTTACATGGGTATCTAAAAATTCTTATAAGTAGGACCCATCACCATTATATTAGTGAATTCATTTATTCTCCATATGTTACACTTAATGGGGGTGTTATTGTAAATAATGATATAATACAACTAGTTAGATTTTAACCTATCTAGGAGAGTCCTATTCACACTTGTTAAGTCCACACTTAAAGTTTTTTTTTTTTATTTCACTTCATGTTTTTGAGACACATGCACTCACCTATTGAGACAAATTTCTCATGTGTATATGACACATCGAGTGCACTTTTCCTATACACATGCAAAATGGCTAGAGTCCTTACCTATTTTTTCATCTCATCATTGCCTTTATATGCAAGGGCCTTGTGTTGTTATTTTTAATTTATTTTTTATGATATATATTTAGCTTATTGTAGTCATAATTCATTTGTAAAATTTATTGCATTTTGAATTTAGATCTTGGCTACTACAACAACCTCTAGCCACATGATTGGATGCAAAAGAAGAGAAGAAACCTTGGATTATTTGAAAAAAATCCATTATGATTGAAGAAGAAAAATATAGAACATGTTCAAACTCATATTGAACATAAATTAAGATTTAAAGTGAAATAATTTGAGTTTACAATGAAAGAGTTTAAAGACTAGAAAAAAAATGTACTATATATTATAGTAGAGTTCAAGCGCAAAAAAAATGGTAAAACTAGCTCAAAACAAACAAAAAAATTATATTCAAAATCCTACTCTAGATCGCACAAAAAATATAGGAAAAATTGAACTTATTACAAAAACCAACTTCACTAAACTTATAGAAAAATAATTACTTTCATAGGTATAAAATTCATTCAATCTTGGAAAAGACTACCTAAATTCAAATGATCTAGAAAAAGCTATAAAGATCACTTAAAATAATATAGCTTTCAATTGACAAAGATGTGCATATATTGGCCCACATGTTTGGGTTTTAGCATATATCTAATTATCTAATTTGGTTTTTAATAATAACACTCTTTATAATACCAATAATAGACTAAATTGAATGACCCCATAAGAAAATATAACAAATACACCCAATATAAAAATGATAAAGTCATACCTGATCAACATTGAAAACATTGCTACGAAAAATAGGTTACTAAAGACTAGATTTCCAATAGCATATGCTAATATTTAAATGAAGATATTTATATTTTGTAATGGAAAATCTCACAAAAAGATAAATATTTCAAATATTGCTATCATATTTTACACCATAGATGTGAAGATACATCATACATTTCAACAACCATGGAAGGATAAAAAGTTAACGATAAGCAATTAGGGATAATTTTACAATATGCATAGGATGTACTTGATTGATTGACATAAAAATTAAGGGAAATCTTCTTGTAGATTCTCCATATTGAATGAGGATTTTAGAAGAATCATTATGTGTTTGAAAATGCTCATGTGTGTGGAAAAATAAAAATTGTTGGAGTTGAAAGTTGAGTGGTATTTTTAAATTTTAGCTTAAAGTAAATGTATGCAACTATATAAAAGTTATTTTCTACAATATTCTATACTAGCCTAAGTTGAGTCGTAAGATTTTGAGGATGATATCTAACCATGTGGCTAGAGTCCTTATCTATTTTTTCATCTCATCATTACCTTTATATATAAGGGCCTCATGTTGCTATTTTTAATTCACTTTTTATGATAGATATTTAGCTTATTGTAGTCATAATTCATTTGTAAAATTTATTGGATTTTGAATTTAGATATTGGCTACTCCAACAACCTCTAGCTGCATGATTGGATGCAAAAGAAGAGAAGAAACTGGTCAAGTCCATTATTTGAAAAAAAAAACCATCATGATTGAAGAATAAAAATATAGAACATGTTCAAACTCAAATTCAACATAAATTAAGATTTAAAGTGAAATAATTTGAGGTTACAATGAAATAGAGTTTAAGGACTAGAAAAAAATTATACCATAAATTTAGTAGAGTTCCATGTGCAAAAGAAAACTACAAACTAGCTCAAAACAAAAAAGAAAAATTATATTCAAAATCCTACTCTAGATCGCACAAAAAATATAGGAAAATTTGAACATATTACAAAAACCAACTTCACTAAACTTATAGAAAAATAATTATTTTCACCTATAAAATTCATTCAAGCTTGGAAAAGACTACCTAAATTCAAATGATCTAGAAAAATCTATAAAAAACAAGCGATGCATTGTGTCAGGTTCTTGCCAATAGTTATTGCTAGATAGAGTAATTGTTGCATGATTTGATTTCAAATAATCATGTGTCTATTATATTGTATGTTGTCCTATTTGTGGGCATATATTGAGATTAAAGGTATGAATACACCACAGGTAAATTAGATCCATTTCTTACAATTTTGGTTTACACCAAACATTACAAACAAAGTATTGTTTCATATTATTTAAAACAATTATTGAGTTCTTCTAGAAACTATATGACAAGATTTTTCTATATTTTTTTTTAAGATAATATTGTATATATCTTATCAATGAATTTAAAATATTAGATTGAATTTTTTGGGTGACATATCTCACTATAGATTTGCACATATTTTTAGATTTGTATGTCTTTTTAATATCATGATATATGTTGAACACCCAAAATATTGAGAGGGGGGGTGAATTACTATTCTCTTAAACCATTCAAACATTAAAGATCCAATCACTAATGCATATTCAACTATAGTAATTAAATAAATCATGAAACATTCACGACATCACATAACACATGAACACCAATATTTTTATGTGGAAAACCCAAAATGGGAAAACCCACGGTGAGGGTTAGCTCACAATATATTATAATCAGTTATAATATATTTATAGAAATGCTCACTGCAGGTGGACTCACTATCCACAAAGAAAAAGATAGAAGAGAAATAGTGGATCACAACCTAATTTGAACTATTACAATTGCATCTTATGCATGCATGAATTACAGTTCCATTGAAACACAATAACAATCTTTATCTGATTCTGATTCAACACTCTGCCTCACTCTTCATTCGCACAATTCCAATCTTCAACTTAACATTCAAAACTTAGCTTTTCACCGCTCTAATCAAATTCACATCACCTTATCACATACTACATACCATACATCAAAAATACCAAAAATAATCCAACATATATCTTCATCAAATGTAACATCAATTAGGTCGGCCTAATTAGATGTAACAATCAAAATATAACTTGTTAGCTCCAAAACTCTTCAACCACACAATGCATCATAATTTAAAATTCAAAACATCTTAAGATAGGTTGGCATGGACCTATAATAGATCCCACATAAGATAGCAATACATAGTTAAACTTCGTATATCTTCAAATATATTAGGTCGGTGCATAAGACCTAAAAATAAAAACCTTCATTTGTGTATCCACATCTTGACATGTGGACCCCAAAACTTGATTCCAATGGGAATTCACACTCTACTAACATCTAGAAACCTATCTTCAACACCGTAAGGCCAAAAACTCATGCATAGAGAAGTGCAGATTCTCCCACACAAACACACTATATAGAGAATAGTTGTAATATGCTAGGCTGAATTTTGTTACTCATATCTCTCAATCCATCCAACCAAACATGATGAAAATTACAATTAGGTACATATAACATCCAATAAAATGATGTTAGAATCGCAGAGTGGTATCTTTGTTTACAGAGTGGTGCGGACCCAAAAACCAACACACTGTTACATTAAACTGGCAGATTTTGTAATGCCCTCTGAATTGACCTTTTTGGGCGTTCGAGTAAGTGTCTATTGGTGATTTTGTGGTTTATTGTGTTAATGAATTTTGTGGTGGAATTAATATTTTAAATGGCTTTGTGTGATTTGTTAATTAAATTAAAATTTTCTTATGAGGTAATTTAAATAAAATTAGAATTAAAATAATAATTAAATAAATAAATTTTATGAAATCTAAAGTAAATAGTTTATTGTTATATAAATAAATTAAATTGCCTTGTAAAACTTTTATTGTATCTAAATTTTATTTTATGGTAATTGATAATCTATTATCATGTGAAGATAATTATTTATATATGGTAAAACAAAGTGATTTTTTAATAAATCAATGTGATAAGATTTTGAACTAGCATTAAAATCAAGTAAAAAGATGGAAACATTTTCATGCATGAGCATGCACATCCTTGAATTGGTTGTCAAAAGGGAAGTGAAGCCTATTGGAGCTTTTATGAGAGTTTTTTTTTAGATTTTCTATTTTTGGGGGGAGGAATTCTATTATTGCCTCTTTTCACACAAGGATTTGGGTCTGGTCTCCAGTTGAATGAAGTAGATGACTTGAATTCTGTGAGATTTATTGCGGATAGAGGTCATTCAAGGTAGGATTCAAATTCCAACTCAGTGGTAGATTGACATTCATGCACATATGAAGAGTAAGCCCGAGAAATTTTTACAATATTATCATAGCGCATACAGGTCTCTGCAGGGGATTTTCCTTGAACTTCTTAGCAATGATCTATCGTGTGACTATGTACTGCAAGGGATTTACTACGTATAAGTTATCCTAACTATTTTTGAGGAATTTTTCCAAAATGTTTTTATCTTTCACAACGTTTTTTTCACTCTGCATGAATGCAAGGCAATCGACCTTCCCTGAGGCTACGCTCCTCCGAAGTTTTTTGTCAAACAATTCACGTGCCTTGTTTATGTTTTCACATTTTGCATGCAAGTCCATTAGTGTGCATCATAATAGTGCAAGCCTATTTTTCAGTTTTCTTAATTTAGCATCACCAGTATTCTCCACAAGAACGATGTCCCCATTCAAAAGAATGGATATGGTTCACATTTCTCAGAACAATTTATCTTGCATCCGTCTTGAAGATGAATTAGAGGCAGTCTAGAAAACAGATCATACGCAAAGATAAATGATTTTTTCCCCAGCAATAAAATGTGAACGAGTTATGCCAAGTCACTGCGTAGAAGAGAAGAGAAATCCAATAAGCCCATCGGTGCCATTTTGGAATAGAACCTGCAAGAACAACATCTTCAGGTCGAGGGGAGATGGGTGGTTAATAGTGGCCAAGTGAAACTACATTCGGGGAATACTAAAGGAAGTCAATAGGGGACTTAGGGTTGAACTATGTCATCTTCTATACTCATGCTTTAGTGGTTTCCCTTGCTCACTGCATGCTGGGGAAATTGATATGGAGGCAATTTAGTATTGCATATCATCCTGAAGGAAATCAGAACCCCTGGCACCATTCGATACAAGGACTGCTCGAGATTAAGAAAGGGAACAAGGCCATACTACCAAGGGGATAGATTGATGGTTAGTGAAGGAATGATACCAGGTATGGGTAAGTGCACCAATCTGTGACACAATTTTGACTTTTAAGATGCCACTTTTTTTCTGAAATTAGGAAAATCTGATTTGCACGAGAAAATGAAGATAGTTACGCTCAAAATTTCAAGATGCGGCAAAAATAAAAGTTGAAGTGCTCCGAGTCTAGTTTATAAGCTACTATTGTTTTTTGAAATTAATGAAGATTAAGGGTCTCAAAAGGGGAGGGGGGGCAAAACAGGTCCCGTTTTTATCAAAAAAAATAGCATAACGCCTGAGGGCTCCCCCCTTTTTGGTTAACTTTTTTTTGGAATTTCAAAAATCCCAATAGTGAGAAATTAGCTAACACCATGTAGTTTATCCTCCTTCTTTCGGATAATTTTTTTCATGAATATATAATATTTTATAAATTTTCAAAGTGGACACATCCTGAAAAGCTGAAATTTGAGCGTGCTCCCCCCCAATTTTTTTGCAAACTAATCGAAAATTGATTTTTTTTCATCATGTGTAGAATGGAGTCTAGTTTCTAAAAACGTAATTTGTTTCACGTTTTGATGAACGTGTAAAAATCTATCCTAAACCTAGCACATATTGGTTTTTGACCAAAAACGAAGGCATTTACAATAGAAGCCATGGATCAAAACCTTAACTAAATCAAAATGAAAAAAGAATTATATATTTAGATAGCTGAGATAGAGGTTAACACTATCATAGTTTTTTTTATAAACTGGCATTGAAAGAAGTGCAAATGAGATGGGGAGCACGGTCAAAAATATGAGAAAATTTAGCAAAACCTGTTAATTAACACGTCTAAAGCAGGCCTTTTGGCGTGCGCTAAATGTGATGAGTCATTTGGCGAGTCCCAAATGGCTTGCTTTGCACAGAACTAGATTTTTGTTTTCTCGGTCAGGGAAATTATATACATGAAATAAACATTTAAGTAGAAGTTGACATTTACATATGGACATTTAATTTCTTATACTTTAAGTTATATTTCATGTATATATAGGCAGGATATTTGAGAGTGGTTTCAGATCTCTAAGAATTATAATACAAATTCTAGTTTTTGGAAGATCTTAAAAATTTTAGACTTAGTCAAATTTCAGTAATCAGCATGTCAAATTTCAGTAATCAAGAGGTCAAATTTTAGTACTCAGGAGGTCAAATTTCATCTTTCTCTCTCTCTATCTCACTCATTTTCATCTCTTATTCTCTAGACCTCTCTCTCTCTCTCACTATCTCCATCCCTTTATCTAACAATATCTTCCTTGAGCTCAAGAACTATGTCTCTACATGTCCATCTCTCTCTCCTTCACTCTCCAATATCTATCTCCCTCCCTCCTTCCCTCTCTACATTTTTCTCTCTCATCCCTCTCCTTTAATCTCTATATATAGCTCTCTCTACTCTCTATACCTACCTATCCCTCCCTCTCCTCTCTTTCTCTCTCTCTTTGCTTCCCTCGCTCTCTCCTCCCCTCTCTACTCTCTATCTTGTCATTCTCTCTCCTTCCCTCTCTAGTTCTCTCTATCTCACTTCTCTCTCCTTCCCTCCCTCCCTCTCTAATTTTCTCTATCTCCCTCTCTCTCTCCTTCCCTTTCTACTTTCTTTATCTCACCTCTCTTTCTCCCCCTCTCTCTCTCCCTCTCTCTTCCTTTCACCCACCTTTTCTCTCTACTTCTCTCTATCTAACCTATCCCTCTATACATCTCTCTCTCTCCCCCCTCCTTCCATCTCAATCTCTCCACCTTCCTCATCTCTCTAATTTTAAGCTCCATCACACATCTCTATCACCTATCTCACTTCTCTCTTTCCCCTTCCCTCTCTACTCTCTTTCTCTCTATCTCACCCCTCTCTCCCTACCTATTCCTCCCTCCTCTCTCTTATCTCTCACCTCTCTCTCTCCATCCCTACCTCTTCCTCCCTCTCTCCTTCCCTCTATTTTTCTCTTTATCTCCTCCTCCCTCTATCTACCTAGACCTCTCTCTATTTTTGTCTCACCTCTCTGTCCATCCCTACCTCTCCCTATATCTCTCCTTTCATATCTACTTCTCTCTACCTAGTTGTCCCTCTATACCTATTTCTCTCCCTCCTTGCCTCCTCTCTCTCAATATCTCCACCTTCTTTCCCTCTCTAATTCTCTCTCTATCACCTCTCTCTATCTCTCTCCTCCCTCTCTACTCTCTCTATCTCTCCCTCTCTCCCCCTCTTTCTATCTCTCCTCTCTCCCTCCCCCTCTTTCTATATCTCTTTTCCCTCTCTCTACCTATATCTCTCCTTCTATCTATCTCAACTATCCATCTTTACCTATCACTCCCTCCTCTCTCTCTTCCACCAAAATTCACTCTACATCTCTTTGTCTAGCCTACCCCTATATACCTCATTTTCTCTCCCTCTCTCTTTCCCTCTCTCAATCTATCTACCTTTCTCATTACGCCTCTACTTCTCTCTATCACCTCTCTCTCTCCCCCTTCCCTCTTTACTTTCTTTCTCTTTATCTCACCCCTCTCTCCTTAATTATCCCTCCCTCCCTCCTCTCTCTCTATCTCACCTATCTCTCCCTCCCTACCTCTTCTTCCCTCTCTCCTCCATTCTCTACTTCCCTTTATCTCCCCTCCCTCTCCTTACCTACCTCTCTCTCTCTATTTCACTCTCTCACCTCTCTCTAAATCCTTATCTCTCCCTTGATCCCTACCTCTCCATCCGTCTCTCCTTCCCTCTCCACTTCTCTATATCTCCCTTTACTCTCTCTACCGACCTCTCTCTCTCTCCATCCCTACCTCTCTACTTCTCTCTACCTACCTATCCCTCTATACCTCATTCTCTCTCCCTCCCTCTCTCCATCCTTCCCTCTCTCAATCTATCCACCTTCCTTCTTCTCTCTCTAACTTCTCCCTCCCTTCCCCTCTCTCCTTACCTCTCTACTTTATCTCTATTTCAACTCTCTCTACCTACATGTATATCATTCCCTCGTCTCTCTCTCTCTTTCCTACCCTCTCTCCCTCTCTCAAGTCTATATATCTCTCTCCCCTC